>JAWQFJ010001921.1:40000-67416 GCA_034096865.1 Theodoxus fluviatilis | reverse complement strand
TTCTGGCAGGCCAGCACCTCAGGCGACGTGAGGATTCACGAGTGGGTTCGCATGACGCGAATGCCTGGTGCAGAGGGTGGCGGTCGTCAGATCGAATCTTGCCCATCTTCCTCATGGCCACACTGGGGTAGCGATCACTGAGAGGCTGGAGGTCGGAGCCAGTGATGGCGCCGGCTTCATCCACGACCTTCTCCAGCCTCTCCATGTCGCCCTTCCTGACACTGCTGTGGTAACACAGCTGGTTGAAGGAGACGACGCTCTCAATCGTCGCCTGGTAGAAGAGGTGGAGAATCTCAGAGTTGACGCGAAACTGCCGCAGCTTTCTCAAGAAGAAAAGCCTCTGGTTCGCCCGCTTGCACACGGCGTCCACGTTCGGTGACCAATCGAGCTGGTTATCGATGATGGTGCCCAGGTATTTGTATGTATCAACCATCTCGACTGGTTCGCCCTTGATGACGATGGGATCGACCGTGGTCTTGTTGTCTCGTCGAAAGTCTATGATGAGCTCCTTGGTCTTGGTCACGTTTAGCTCCAGGAAGTTGTCGTCGCACCACTTCACCAGTTCCTCCACGGCATTTCTGTACGCCGATTCGTCCTTCTTCAGGATGAGACCTGACAGGGATGTGTCATCTGCGAACTTCAGCAGCAGGTTCATGAGATCCCTGAGGCGACAGTCGGCGGTGTACAGCGTGAAGAGCGAGGGTGACAGCACGCAGCCTTGAGGGGCGCCTGTGTTAGTGGTGATGGCGTCAGACAGAACCTGTCCAACACGCACTCGCTGTGTTCGTTTCGTGAGGAAGCTGAAGACCCAGCTGATGAGGACTGGGTTGACGTCATACTCCAGCAGCTTCCTCATCATCAGATGAGGCTGGATGGTGTTGAAGGCGCTGCTGAAGTCAATGAAGAGGATCCTGGCGTACGAGGAGGGCTTCTCGAGATGGTCGGCTACGTTATGAACGAGGGTCAGAATCGCATCTTCAGTACTCCGATTGCTAGTGTGAGTTTGATCACATTACGATTCTATCTTGCAGTTATGCATTCTGATCTCTCAACGATAATGAATTAAGGTGCAAGTATGTCCCGATTATTAGACAATTAGTACTGTGCAAAATGGATTAATTGTGGTTGGACTGTCACTGCAAACCCTGTTTTCAGTCAAGAAGAAAGTTTCCATTCCACAGGGGACTTTCACATATTGAATGTGTGATTTGCAAGATATTTTTCCCATCCCAGGGATGGCACCACAGCACTGCGCCTCACATATCTTCCAACCCCAAAGCATGCTTGTCTCTCTCTGCCTGTCAAAAAACATGGTTTCAACAAGCAAGTAGAGGATGAAGGGCTGACCGTGTACACATGCAAGAGGGGAGAGCACTGATTTGCAGATTCACCTGAGTTTTGATTGCAATCACACCTTAGTGCTACCAACAGCTAAATCAGAAGCAGGTTTCCTAGGATCATGATATGCTAGGAAAGCAATCCAAAAGGTGTTTCTGGCCTTTTTTAAATAGTAGAAGTAGTAGTAGTAGTAGTAGTAGTAGTAGTAGTAGTAGTTAGTAGTAGTAGTTGAGAGGCTAGATATAGGCCTTGAGGCCTTTTGAACGCCCCATCATAATGTGTTGCCTTATATAGTGTCTTAGCGCAATTTTCTTATTGTGACAATGTTACTCATCATAGCTTCTGAATAACGACATAAATGTAGGATCCTTGTCCAGTTGGTTTTTGAAAGCGTTAGTAGTCGGTGCAGTCTTGAGCCGGAACGGAAGGTTATTCCACAGGTTAGCAACACGATTACTGAAACAATACTTTCTTAGATTAGTACTACGTTGAACAAATACTTTTCCGTCTGCATTTCTCGTACTGACGCAACTTGGTAACTTGAAAAAGTCGCTCCTCTCCACGTCTACGAGCTCATTGTACAATTTGTAAGCCTCTATTAGGTCACCACGAATCTTTCTTCCCTTCAGTGAGTGCAGATTCAAATACTCTAAGCGCTCGCTATAAGACATCTCCACACATTCACTCAACAACTTGGTAGCCCTGCGCTGGACTCGCTCCACAGCCTCTGACTGTCTTTTTAAGTGCGGGTACCATATAATGTTACCATACTCAACTCTTGGACGAACTATAGCTTTGTATAGCTGAATAAAAATGTCCTTGTCTAAATATATAAAGGTTCTTTTGATAACTCCAATCATCTGATTGGCCTTGTTTATAGATTACTGTAAGTGTAATCATACACAGCATCCAGTTATAATCAGTTTTTGTAATAAATCAATTTCCAAAACCAGACATTGCCTGCTTTTTTTAAATCCTAGTTTAGTACTGACTCCTGTATGATAACAGTGATCACTTAAAAAAAGAGAGTAGGGAATGTTTTGGATTGCTCTCCTAGCATCCCATAGTCCTGGAAACCTGCCTCAGGAAAATGGATTGCTCTGAACATGCATTGCTTTGAGGAAGGCATGTGCATAATTACATGTGTGGTTGGTTTCATGGAGAGGCAGTGTTTTGTCTGCCTTTTATGCATTGTAGGAGGGCAGGGTGCTCATGAACAAATTGAAGTCATCAGCATAGCCACTAGTGACACAATTGCTTTGCACAGCTCACTGCATGGACTGAGGAATACCTCTTGTCTCTTCAGTAATCTGTTGTAGAGTTGGCTGTATTGTGTCACATGATGGCAGGTTGCTAGTGCATACAGCCATGAACAAACAAAGAAATGAAACTTTATGGCCTATCAGCCTTAGTAGGCTATGCAAGGCTGTAGATCATGGTAATCATTAGAGCTGGTCGGAGTAAGAGCAAGTAAAATCTTGATTTCCCTAGTTATTAGCATGAACATTACAAATCAAATAGGGAGATAGGGTAGATCTATTGTTAGTTACCCCCAACCCACAGGAGAAGTGCATGTAGTTGTCATATCAAAAGGGAGATATGTGTCAAAACTGCTCGGTGTGTTTAATGCAAAGGTAGGATGCCTGTGCTTTGCTGGTGTGTGCCAAGAAAAAGGAAATTAGTGCTGTGTAATTTGCCTGGTAAAATGGTTTTACATGTAGTACTAGTAGTTATTGGCATTTGTCTGTCTCGAGACAGGGACAACATCTGGAGTGGCTAAGGAGTCTTGCTCTACCATGCAAGCCTTTGATGCATCCTCCATAGACAAATCCCTGCGGACTTAGGCCAACCAAAAAAAGTTGTAGTTATGGTAACATGGCAAAAAAAAAGAGAAATAAAAGAAGGTCGGTAGGTCAGCAAAAAAAAAATTGGTCAGTCCAGTTACTGTAACCACAACTTCCCCCCCCCCCGTATCCTTCGAGGAAACAACAATCTTTTCCCTCTGTCCCCTTTGGCTTTTCTTGACCTCCAGCCTGTTCTTCTCTATGGCACTTCTCTTTGACAATGCCTTCCTGGCTGCTGCAGTCAATAGTGATGTGTTTCAGGCATGTTACATAGGGATTGTCTGTCTTGCAGGAAAGCCGACGGGATGGAGAGGATGACGACTAGCTTCCTCTCAGCCTCCGTACACTCCACTGGGGGTGCTGGGCCAGGAGCGATGGCCAACCAGCTTCCGCGTCTCACGCAGGAGACAGAGCTGCAGAAGATGCTCAGCGACGAGAGGATGCGAAGCGAACAGCATAAGACCAACTTCCAGACTCTCAAGGCAGAACACAAGAGGTCTGTGTGCTTGGGCAATTATTGTTGACTGGTGTAAAGATACTGCAATATTTTTTCCAAGTGTTTATGCATGCAGAAGTAAAAAATGACCATGATATTGTGATATTGAGGTCTATCATACCAACAGATATGTAGTGGTTACCCATAGTTGACAAACATGGGAATGTGTTAGGTCTCAGCTATTCTGTAGTGTCAAAGTGTGGCTCAGCAGACTGATGTAAGAGCCACACACTGTAGGGCAGTGGCAACACTAGAATATCTCTGAAATGGAGTGCTGGACAGCAGTCTTCCCCTATTACAGTGCTCTGGCAACGTCCACTTGATGACTGCCTTCAGAAGAGGTGACCACTCTCTTATTGATCAATGCAAACCAGCCTGATCTGTCATTTGTACAGGTGGAAGAAACCAGAAAGCCTAACATTACATGAGGTTCATTTACAGGAGTGAATTATTTCTCTCACTGACCTCTCCTCAATAAACAGTATATATTTTTTCATTCTCAATGGTCAGGGGTTTATACTGAACTGTAGTGCCATCCTAAGGCAATTGATTAAAAGGCAGAGAGAGATGAGTAACTAAAGAGTTGAGATTTGCGCCCCCCCCCCCCCCCCCCCCACACACACACACACACACACAGACACACATGTAACCCGACCAACCCTATTTTTTCATGACCACTCAAAACTTTTTTTAATTGATCAAAAAGAGAAAAAAGACAAGAAAGAAACTGACAGTATATGACCACTCAGGGAATCCACTACATTGTAGGTTACTCTTGGGGAGTGGGTGGGTGGGTGGGTGTTGTGCTTTGTATCACTTATTTATCAAAATCAGCCAGGTGCATTGTCTTGTTGTTGACTGGGAGATACAGCACACAGACACACTGGAGTGTCATTGCTTTTGTCTCTGCACAGACTGCAGGATGACTACATGCAGCTGCAGAATGAGATCAAGGTGACAATAGAGGAAAGCAGGATTGTCCAAGACAAGTACAAGTCTATGTACGAACAGACCAAGAAGGAACTCTCTCAGTGCCACTCTGAAATTGACGAACTCAGAGCCAAGGTAGGTTGGGTGACGTCTCTGCAAATCACCACTGCCATTCCATTAGCATCACTTTACCATTCCCCACAACCTTGCAGAAATTAAACAAACTAATAAATAAATAAATAACTTATGCGCACTCATCAGCACAGGTCTCCAGCCAGAAAACATTTTTGTGATCATCAGAATATTTAATAACAAAAAGAGCTGAAATCTACCATCATTAAAATCACCACCTCCACCACTCCCACCATAAAAAACTGCCTTCTTCACCACCACCACTGTCAATCCCACCACTATACCACCATTTCCATCAACCTACACAACCACCATCCAGCTGCCCTACCACTATCACTACTGCTGCCACCACCACAAACACTATCACTACTGCTGCCACCACCACAACCACTATCACTACTGCCACCACCACAACCACTATCACTACTGCTGCCACAACCACTATCACTACTGCCACCACCACAAACACTATCACTACTGCTGCCACCCAAACACTATCACTACTGCTGCCACCACCACAACCACTATCACTACTGCTGCCACCACCACAAACACTATCACTACTGCTGCCACCACCACAACCACTATCACTACTGCTGCCACAACCACAACACTATCACTACTGCTGCCACCACCACAACCACTATCACTACTGCTGCCACCACCCAAACACTATCACTACTGCTGCCACCACCACAAACACTATCACTACTGCTGCCACCACCACAACACTATCACTACTGCTGCCACCACCACAACCACTATCACTACTGCTGCCACCACCACAACCACTATCACTACTGCTGCTACCACCCAAACACTATCACTACTGCTGCCACCACCCAAACACTATCACTACTGCTGCCACCACCCAAACACTATCACTACTGCTGCCACCACCACAAACACTATCACTACTGCTGCCACCACCACAACCACTATCACTACTGCTGCTGCCACCCAAACACTATCACTACTGCTGCTGCCACCACAAACACTATCACTACTGCTGCCACCACCACAAACACTATCACTACTGCTGCCACCACCACAAACACTATCACTACTGCTGCCACCACCCAAACACTATCACTACTGCTGCCACCACCACAAACACTATCACTACTGCTGCCACCACCACAAACACTATCACTACTGCTGCTGCCACCCAAACACTATCACTACTGCTGCCACCACCACAAACACTATCACTACTGCTGCTGCCACCCAAACACTATCACTACTGCTGCCACCACCACAACCACTATCACTACTGCTGCTGCCACCCAAACACTATCACTACTGCTGCCACCACCACAACACTATCACTACTGCTGCCACCCAAACACTATCACTACTGCTGCCACCACCACAAACACTATCACTACTGCTGCCACCACCACAAACACTATCACTACTGCTGCCACCCAAACACTATCACTACTGCTGCCACCACCACAAACACTATCACTACTGCTGCCACCACCACAACCACTATCACTACTGCTGCCACCACCACAAGCTCTTTCTCTCCTGCTGCCACACCACCACAATCACTACTGCTGCCACCACCACAACCACTATCACTACTGCTGCCACAACCACTATCACTACTGCTGCCACCACCCAAACACTATCACTACTGCTGCCACCACCACAACCACTATCACTACTGCTGCCACCACAACCACTATCACTACTGCTGCCACCACCACAACACTATCACTACTGCTGCCACCACCACAACCACTATCACTACTGCTGCCACAACCACTATCACTACTGCTGCCACCACCACAACCACTATCACTACTGCTGCCACCACCACAACCACTATCACTACTGCTGCCACCACCACACTATCACTACTGCTGCCACCACCACAACCACTATCACTACTGCTGCCACCACCACAAACACTATCACTACTGCTGCCACCACCACAACCACTATCACTACTGCTGCCACCACCACAACCACTATCACTACTGCTGCCACCACCACAACCACTATCACTACTGCTGCCACCACCACAAACACTATCACTACTGCTGCCACCACCACAACCACTATCACTACTGCTGCCACCACCACAACACTATCACTACTGCTGCCACCACCACAAACACTATCACTACTGCTGCCACCACCACAACCACTATCACTACTGCTGCCACCACCACAAACACTATCACTACTGCTGCCACCACCACAACCACTATCACTACTGCTGCCACCACCACAAACACTATCACTACTGCTGCCACCACCACAACCACTATCACTACTGCTGCCACCACCACAACCACTATCACTACTGCTGCCACCACCACAACCACTATCACTACTGCTGCCACCACCACAACCACTATCACTACTGCTGCCACCACCACAACCACTATCACTACTGCTGCCACCACCACAACCACTATCACTACTGCTGCCACCACCACAAACACTATCACTACTGCTGCCACCACCACAACCACTATCACTACTGCTGCCACCACCACAAACACTATCACTACTGCTGCCACCACCACAACCACTATCACTACTGCTGCCACCACCACAACCACTATCACTACTGCTGCCACCACCACAACCACTATCACTACTGCTGCCACCACCACAACCACTATCACTACTGCTGCCACCACCACAACCACTATCACTACTGCTGCCACCACCCAACACTATCACTACTGCTGCCACCACCACAACCACTATCACTACTGCTGCCACCACCACAACCACTATCACTACTGCTGCCACCACCACAACCACTATCACTACTGCTGCCACCACCACAACCACTATCACTACTGCTGCCACCACCACAACCACTATCACTACTGCTGCCACCACCACAACCACTATCACTACTGCTGCCACCACCACAACACTATCACTACTGCTGCCACCACCACAACCACTATCACTACTGCTGCCACCACCACAACCACTATCACTACTGCTGCCACCACCACAACCACTATCACTACTGCTGCCACCACCACAACCACTATCACTACTGCTGCCACCACCACAACCACTATCACTACTGCTGCCACCACCACAACCACTATCACTACTGCTGCCACCACCACAACCACTATCACTACTGCTGCCACCACCACAAACACTATCACTACTGCTGCCACCACCACAACCACTATCACTACTGCTGCCACCACCACAACCACTATCACTACTGCTGCCACCACCACAACCACTATCACTACTGCTGCCACCACCACAACCACTATCACTACTGCTGCCACCACCACAACACTATCACTACTGCTGCCACCACCACAACCACTATCACTACTGCTGCCACCACCACAACCACTATCACTACTGCTGCCACCACCACAACCACTATCACTACTGCTGCCACCACCACAACCACTATCACTACTGCTGCCACCACAAACACTATCACTACTGCTGCCACCACCACAACCACTATCACTACTGCTGCCACCACCACAACCACTATCACTACTGCTGCCACCACCACAACCACTATCACTACTGCTGCCACCACCACAACCACTATCACTACTGCTGCCACCACCACAACCACTATCACTACTGCTGCCACCACCACAACCACTATCACTACTGCTGCCACCACCACAACCACTATCACTACTGCTGCCACCACCACAACCACTATCACTACTGCTGCCACCACCACAACCACTATCACTACTGCTGCCACCACCACAACCACTATCACTACTGCTGCCACCACCACAACCACTATCACTACTGCTGCCACCACCACAACCACTATCACTACTGCTGCCACCACCACAACCACTATCACTACTGCTGCCACCACCACAACCACTATCACTACTGCTGCCACCACCACAACCACTATCACTACTGCTGCCACCACCACAACCACTATCACTACTGCTGCCACCACCACAACCACTATCACTACTGCTGCCACCACCACAACCACTATCACTACTGCTGCCACCACCCAACACTATCACTACTGCTGCCACCACCACAACCACTATCACTACTGCTGCCACCACCACAACCACTATCACTACTGCTGCCACCACCACAACCACTATCACTACTGCTGCCACCACCCAAACACTATCACTACTGCTGCCACCACCCAAACACTATCACTACTGCTGCCACCACCACAACCACTATCACTACTGCTGCCACCACCACAACCACTATCACTACTGCTGCCACCACCACAACCACTATCACTACTGCTGCCACCACCACAACCACTATCACTACTGCTGCCACCACCACAACCACTATCACTACTGCTGCCACCACCACAACCACTATCACTACTGCTGCCACCACCACAACCACTATCACTACTGCTGCCACCACCACAACCACTATCACTACTGCTGCCACCACCACAACCACTATCACTACTGCTGCCACCACCACAACCACTATCACTACTGCTGCCACCACCACAACCACTATCACTACTGCTGCCACCACCACAACCACTATCACTACTGCTGCCACCACCACAACCACTATCACTACTGCTGCCACCACCACAACCACTATCACTACTGCTGCCACCACCCAAACACTATCACTACTGCTGCCACCACCACAACCACTATCACTACTGCTGCCACCACCACAAACACTATCACTACTGCTGCCACCACCACAACCACTATCACTACTGCTGCCACCACCAAACACTATCACTACTGCTGCCACCACCCAAACACTATCACTACTGCTGCCACCACCACAAACACTATCACTACTGCTGCCACCACCACAACCACTATCACTACTGCTGCCACCACCACAACCACTATCACTACTGCTGCCACCACCACAACCACTATCACTACTGCTGCCACCACCACAACCACTATCACTACTGCTGCCACCACCACAACCACTATCACTACTGCTGCCACCACCACAACCACTATCACTACTGCTGCCACCACCACAACCACTATCACTACTGCTGCCACCACCACAACCACTATCACTACTGCTGCCACCACCACAACCACTATCACTACTGCTGCCACCACCACAACCACTATCACTACTGCTGCCACCACCCAAACACTATCACTACTGCTGCCACCACCACAACCACTATCACTACTGCTGCCACCACCACAACCACTATCACTACTGCTGCCACCACCACAACCACTATCACTACTGCTGCCACCACCACAACCACTATCACTACTGCTGCCACCACCACAACCACTATCACTACTGCTGCCACCACCACAACCACTATCACTACTGCTGCCACCACCACAACCACTATCACTACTGCTGCCACCCAAACACTATCACTACTGCTGCCACCCAAACACTATCACTACTGCTGCCACCACCACAAACACTATCACTACTGCTGCCACCACCACAACCACTATCACTACTGCTGCTGCCACCCAAACACTATCACTACTGCTGCCACCCAAACACTATCACTACTGCTGCCACCACCACAAACACTATCACTACTGCTGCCACCACCACAACCACTATCACTACTGCTGCCACCACCACAACCACTATCACTACTGCTGCTACCACCCAAACACTATCACTACTGCTGCCACCCAAACACTATCACTACTGCTGCCACCACCACAAACACTATCACTACTGCTGCCACCACCACAAACACTATCACTACTGCTGCCACCACCACAAACACTATCACTACTGCTGCCACCACCACAACCACTATCACTACTGCTGCTACCACCACAAACACTATCACTACTGCTGCTACCACCCAAACACTATCACTACTGCTGCCACAACCACTATCACTACTGCTGCCACCACCACAACCACTATCAGTACTGCTGCCACCACCACAACCACTATCACTACTGCTGCCACCCAAACACTATCACTACTGCTGCTACCACCCAAACACTATCACTACTGCTGCCACAACCACTATCACTACTGCTGCCACCACCACAACCACTATCACTACTGCTGCTGCCACCCAAACACTATCACTACTGCTGCCACCCAAACACTATCACTACTGCTGCCACCACCACAAACACTATCAGTACTGCTGCCACCACCACAACCACTATCACTACTGCTGCTGCCACCCAAACACTATCACTACTGCTGCCACCCAAACACTATCACTACTGCTGCCACCACCACAAACACTATCACTACTGCTGCCACAACCACTATCACTACTGCTGCCACCACCACAACCACTATCACTACTGCTGCCACCACCACAACCACTATCACTACTGCTGCTGCCACCCAAACACTATCACTACTGCTGCCACCACCACAAACACTATCACTACTGCTGCCACCACCACAACCACTATCACTACTGCTGCCACCACCACAACCACTATCACTACTGCTGCCACCACCACAACCACTATCACTACTGCTGCCACCACCACAACCACTATCACTACTGCTGCCACCACCACAACCACTATCACTACTGCTGCTACCACACAACCACTATCACTACTGCTGCCACCACCACAATCACTATCACTGCTGCTGCCACCACCACAAGCACTATCACTACTGCTGCCACCACCACAACCACTATCACTACTGCTGCCACCACCACAACCACTATCACTACTGCTGCCACAACCACTATCACTACTGCTGCCACCACCACAACCACTATCACTACTGCTGCCACCACCACAACCACTATCACTACTGCTGCCACCACCACAACCACTATCACTACTGCTGCTGCCACCCAAACACTATCACTACTGCTGCCACCACCACAACCACTATCACTACTGCTGCCACCACCACAACCACTATCACTACTGCTGCCACCACCACAACCACTATCACTACTGCTGCTGCCACACAAACACTATCACTACTGCTGCCACCACCACAAACACTATCACTACTGCTGCCACCACCACAACCACTATCACTACTGCTGCTGCCACCCAAACACTATCACTACTGCTGCCACCCAAACACTATCACTACTGCTGCCACCACCACAACCACTATCACTACTGCTGCCACCACCACAACCACTACCACTACTGCTTCCACCACCACAACCACTATCACTACTGCTGCTGCCATCACAAACACTATCACTACCACTGCCTCCACCACCACTACCACTACCACTACCACTACCACTGTTATAACCACCACTCCATCTACATCACCATCACACCACCACCACCATCACCACAACTCCTTTCACTCTGATCACCACCACATTACTACACGACCACCATCATGCCACCACTGTCTCCTACACAAGCCTATCAGTAACACTGAGGAGTTTTCATTCTGCCCAGGTGATGACGCCACAGCGGCTGGAGGTGGTTAGACTCCAGGTGGTGGAGGAGTTGGAAGGCGGCTACCGAGAACGCTTCACCCGCCAGGAGCGAGAGTTGGAGGAGCTGCAAGGTCAGCTGAACCAGGCCAAGTACGAGCTCAGCTTCCTCAAGTCGGAGTATGAGCATGAAAAGACGGAACATCACCGCCTGCATGAAGAACTGCGCATGCAGCACGATGCTGAGGTAAGATGTGGCTGGAGGAATTGTGAGTGCAGAGTGTGTGTGTGCATGTGTGTGTGTGCGTGTGTGTGCGTGTGTGTGTGTGTGTGTGTGTGTGTGTATGTGTGTGTGTATGCATTTGTGTGTGTGTGTGTGTGCATATGTGTATGAGGGTGCATATATGTGTGTGTATGTGTGTGTGTGTGTGCGAGCATGTGTGTGTGTGTGTGTGCGCGCATGTGTGTGTGTGTGAGTGTGCATACATGTGTGTGTGTGTGCATGTGTGTGTGTGCATGTGTGTGTGTGTGTGTGTGTGCATGAGTGTGTGCATGCATATGTGTCCATATATACATGTCTCAATGAATAATTTGGAAATTGAAATTGAATTGTAAAGATGAATTTGTGTCTTGCCAATCAGTTTTGTAAATCAACCGCTCAGGTACAGCTGTTTTGAGTGGTGAAGAAAACTTGTAGAGAATGTTTCTGTTTGTGTGTGTGTGTGTTTTTTTTTCAGGCTTGATAAATAAATGTTTATCAATACTTGTATCCATTTGTTCATGCCAAAACTAAACTGAAAAGTGAACTTCAGAACTTCTTTTTTCCCCACCAAGGACTTTACAGACAAGATTTTTATAACTCTGTTCATTTATTTACTTTTTTGATAACTTGAAACAGTTCACAAAACAAATAGGAATATTTTTCATATGCAGGTGTCCAACCTTCGAAGGGAGAGGGATTCCACCATTAGCAGGATCCAGTCTGAGAGCGCCCAGGACAGCCAGAAGTGCCGAGTGCTGCAGCGTGACAACGCACAGCTCCACTTCAAGGTGAAGGAGCTAGTGTCAGAGCTGGAGGAGCTCCGGGCACGGAAGGAGAAGGTCGGCTTTGAGTCAGAGACACAGGTCCGCTCTCAGAGCAAGCAGCTTGCTGAAAGTGCAGCCATCATCAAAGCACTGGAAGTAAGTGGAGGTTGTGGTGGATTTTCTCCTGATTCTACCTGCTTTAGTTCTGCCAGTGTCTTTGTCACTCTACTTAGAGCTGGTCACATGCTTTGCAATGTGCTTTGCATTTCGTGAATCATACTCCCCCTGGGGGTTGGGAGTTACAAGAATTGACCCACCGTATCTCCCTACTCAATTCTTAAGAGGTGAATAACTAGGGACACCGTGGCTTGATTTGCGTGTACTCTGAACTGTTCCAGTAATTTTCGTGCTAAATGGTCTTACATGACCTACAAAGGCTGATAGGCCGTAAAACTCCATCCATCCTTCCATCATGAACCATACAGGGTTTGACACAACTTCTAAAAACCGTGATTTTTTTTTGCCTGAAAGCTAAATCCACTGGCCTGAAAAATGTTATCTCCACTACAGTACTCACACTAGTACAACTAATATCTGTGTCTTTTACTTTAGAAATGTGTAAAGCATGGAACATGTATGCAATATCACAATGAGTGTCAGGCAAACTAGACAGGCAGTTCAGAAGCTGCCTGCACAGGCAGGTCATTTTGCGTCAACACAGTTTTTGAACTGTGTGTGCTTTGGTTTTAAAATAAATCTGAGGAAAATTCGATGGCTCATTTGGGCAAGTTGAAATAGACTTTTCCTTGCCTTAAGAGAACATTTGGTTACCCTGGGCTATTGGGCAGTTGCTTGTGTCAGATCTTGTCATGTTGTATACTGCAGATTTTTATATATTGATCATTTATTATGCCCCATAAATATTCTTTACTCTTGCTGTCGTTCCCTTTCTGCCTCTTACTGCACCTTACTGCCCCTTGCTGCACCTTACTGCCCCTTGCTGCACCTTACTGCCCCTTGCTGCACCTTACTGCCCCTTGCTGCACCTTACTGCCCCTTGCTGCACCTTTCTGCCTCTTGCTGCACCTTACTGCCCCTTGCTGCACCTTTCTGCCTCTTGCTGCACCTTACTGCCCCTTGCTGCACCTTACTGCCCCTTGCTGCACCTTACTGTCCCTTGCTGCACCTTACTGTCCCTTGCTGCACCTTACTGCCCCTTGCTGCACCTTACTGCCCCTTGCTGCACCTTACTACTGCTGCCTAGTGAAAGTGTAGACCAGCTCTTCAGTTTTCCTACCCGAACATTGTTCTAAATTTAGCAACCATATGGTTGTCATTTGACCACTAAAAGTAGAAGAATGAGTCTGAAAGAGAGCAGCTGTGGCTTAGCTGGGAGTTAGGTTGGTACAGGCACAACAGTGATACTCGATCTGGGACATCATGCTAAAGAGAGACACAGTGACTGAGTTCTTACTGTTGTAATCACTGTTGTCTTGCTTGGAATGGAGCAGGAAAGGTTAAAGTTTCCACTAGAATGAGATCTGGAAACATACCTGACTGTGACATCTGGCATTTGTGACTTCAGGCGGAGAGAGAGTCGTTGAGGAGACAAGTGGAGAGTCTGTCAGCGGATCTCACTGCCACGGGCACCGACCATAACAAACTGACCGGCCGCATCCACGAACTGGAGAAAGAGAACCTGGCACTGAGGGGACAGGTGGATGAACTGCAGCACAAGAGCAAGCTGAGCATTACAGACCTCCGCATGACCATGGTCAAAGAGCGAGGTGACCTGGAACGGGAGAGAGACAAACTGCACATCAACATTGAAGGTGAGTGTGCAGGGCAGACCTTCTGGTTGTCTGAAATGGGAAAGTTGTCGTACCTCTGTGGTTTTTTGTTTTGTGTTAATTGCTCACATCTTTTTTTTCTCCTCTTTCCCATCTTCATTCTTGCCCTCTACATTCTTGTCTTCTTTTCTGCTTATAAATCTGCTCCTTCTTTTCCTTCTGCACCTCCTTGTCCAGTTTTTCTCCATCCTCTTCCCCCTTTTTTTCCCTCCTCCACCTTGTAGTCGGATGCTATCTTCTCTCTTATTCTCTTCCTTCTCTTCTTCATCTGCCTCTACCAGGTTCTCTTTTCATCTGTTTTCTTCACTAAGCCTACCCTTTACCACCCAACCCTGCGGCATTGGGGAATCTTTGTAGGCAGGCAACAGGACAGTGCTGCAGTTGCTTGTCTATGATTGCCTACAATATGTGGAGACAGTTTAACCACTTGAAAACCCCTGAATTGTCATCTTGTCTCTGACTTGTAAGTTGATGATGCCTGTTTAAGTGTGTCATGGAAAAAGCTTCTCAAGAGGTTTCCATGGCAAAGAGATTTGAAATATGACTCTGTGTGTGTGTGTGTGTGTGTGTGTGTGTGTGTGTGCATGTGTGTGTATGTGTGTGTGTAAGTGTGTGTGTGTGTGTGTGTGCATGTGTGTGTATGTGTGTGTGTGTAAGTGTGTGTGTGTGTGTGTGCGTGTGTGTGTGCGCGTGTACTTGCATGTGTGTGTGTGTGTGTGCCTGTGCCTGTGTCTGTGTGTGTATAAGGAGTAATGAGCACACTGTGTTTGATAAATACAGCTAGTATAAATGAAATGTTTTACTGTGGGTTTTGTGAATTTTGTTGTGTTGGTTATGGCAGTAATGGTGATAATGGAAGTGGTGATGATACTGATTCAACAAGAGATGCAGTGGTGGAGAGAGACATTGGTGAGGACTGATAATTCATCATTGCTTTGGGTTAGCTGAAGAACTAGATGTGTAGTGAGATTATAAGTTGGATCATTTGTTTGTGTGTTTTTTCTTCTTCAGAACTTCAGAGCCAAATAGAGCTCCGAGACCAAAAAGTGCGGCAGTTGATGTCAGCACTGGAAGAGCAGGAACGCGACACTGTGAAGAGGGTGCAGGCAGCGCGGGAGGAAGAGTTTGAGAAATACTCCAAACTTGAGAATGAGAAGTAAGAAGTGCTAGTTTTCCTATCATACTGACCAGTAGACAACCAGTGATATTATGACCTTGACCTCGAAAAAAGAATTAGCATAATTCTATACCCACACGTGCCTGCCTGCCTCGTCCAATCTGATTGGTCGAGACACAGAGCTAGGGACGCCGTGAGCAAAGGGAGGTAACTCCCAGTGCGCCGCGTCACCACACGCTCGTGTATAAATACAGCAGGCCAAGGCACGATAGACCTCTTTGACTTTTTCGCTGAGCACTGTGGAGTACTAGTGCTTGGATTACCTCGGGTCTACTTTGTGTGACTTAAGGAGTTGGCAGTTTCCCTTCACTGGAATTGAGGGAAGTTTTCTCTGTTGCCGCTGTTTGCGTCCATTTTAAAAGGACGCTTCGTGTGGCAGTGTGTTAGCTGGGAATTGTTGAGTGCACGCGCTGTGTGGCTGTTGCTTTAGCGTGTACCGCGTTTCAGTGCGCGCGAGGCTGGCTGGGGTTTTGCTTGCAGTTATGATTGTCTTGCGTGCGCTTTTCTCGGTGGCTGTTCGCTCTTATTCGAGGACGGTGGCATGGCTATCGGACTCGTTAATGGCGGAATGCGCCGCGTACGCTGTTTCGTGTGCTAGGAATGGCGTACACCTGGTGGTGGGAGCGGATATGGAGGTTGAGAGGCGTTCTTGTTCATTACGAACGCGAATGCTCTTCTTGCACTCCTGCTTTTCCTTCCACTCCTCGGTTCGGGAGGTTGCAGCTCTTTGCGTTTGTTGAACGCTTGTTGTGCGTTTGGGAATGGGCGCTTTGCACTACGTGCAAGCGCTAGTTCTCGGGTGCGTTTGGCGTTTCGTTGCGAGTACAATTGGCTGGTGGGTTCGCTTGTTTGATTGTATTCGAGTTCGCTGTTGTTACGACGCTGTGCGCTATTCTCGAACTTCGGGTCTGGCGCCTTGCTGGTAGCGTTAATGGCGGCCTCCTTCACGCTGCGGGTGTTAGTTGGGTGCGCACTCACCGCGGAGCACAGCGGGGCATCAAGGTCGGGGGGAGGGAGGAATTCTTGCTTCTTACGAGTGAGTGTTTCTGCTCTCATTCCTTCTCTTGCGTTCAGGCTTCGGTCGGTTTGTGTACTCCCGACGGTTTTACTGTGTTGTCAGGTGGCAACAGTTTTGTTCGCCTGGTAAATTTGAGTGCGCGCACGCTGTTCTGTTGAGTTAGCGTGTCGTTGTTTTGTTATTTATCAGGCTAGCGTCGGCTGGCTAGTGTGTTGCTGCTTTGCTTGCCGTCGCATTCGTTTTGCGTGGTGGTGTGTGTTCGCTTTTTGGCTGCGGGGTTTCTCATGGAAACTCCGTGTGACCGTAATGGCGGAACTTCCCCACGCTGGTCGTGTACGAATTTTGGTGTCGGCACGACTGGGACAGCGAAGTCGGGGGATGAGGGTGGTACGCGGTTACTTCGACCACGTGCGGCTACTTGTCCTGCTTCGTCGTCCAGGCGTAGGTCTGTTTTGTGTGCGGCCGCGTCTTTGCCTGTAGCGGCGGGTATAGGGGCGGAAGCTTTTGTCTCGCCTGTTCCTGTGGCTGTTTCCACTACGCGCTAGGCGACGGTCGCCTCGGTGGGGGGCGACGGTTGCTCTCTCTACTGGTGGGAGTGAGCTATCTGGCTTTTTCGGCTCGCGGCCTCCTTCCTGTGGCAAGGGCTCCCCCTTGCCGGGGAGGCAGGAGTTTTCTCCGGTTCTGTGTTGTTTTCAGTCCTTCACACCGAGTGTCCGGCTGGCCGGATCAGCCTGGTCAGGCTGGGGCCTGCCTGACCCGGTTTGTGGTGCCTGTCCAACTTTCTCCAGGGCAGGTGTGTGAGGAGGTCGGCGTGGACTGGAACGTGTCGTGCGCTCCGGGGTCGTCCGCGCCCACGCGCTCGGACAGGTACGTATGGTGTCTGCCACGGCAGAACATTGATCCCGGCCATTCAGCTAACACTGTCTGGTCCGGTGAGCATGCCGCCCCCCCCCGTGCGATCACACGTGCCCCGCCCCTGTGCTTCCGGGAGATCGAGCGGGATGGTGAGGCTCCTCCTCCACGCTTCCCCCAGGTCGAGCTCGGAGAGGTACGTATGTGGGTAGGGCGGAGCGTTGACCCCGGCCACTCAGCTAACACTGTTCGGCCTGGCTCATGCCGCCCCCCATCAGGTAGAGCTCGGACAGGTACGTATGGGGTCTGTCACGGCAGTATATTGATCCCGGCCATTCAGCTAACACTGTCTGGTCCGGTGATCACGGCCCCACCACGCTTCCGCAAGGTCGAGCTACGGTGGGGTGACGGCGGAGCGTTGATCCCGTCCATTCAGCTGACACTGTCTGGTTCGGTGAGCATGCCGCCACCCCCCCCCCCCGTGCGGTCACACGTGCCTCGCCCCTGTGCTTCCGGGAGATCGAGCGGGATGGTGAGGCTCCTTCTCCACGCTTCCCCCAGGTCGAGCTCGGAGAGGTACGTATGTGGGTAGGGCGGAGCGTTGACCCCGGCCACTCAGCTAACACTGTTCGGCCTGGCTCATGCCGCCCCTCATCTGGTAGAGCTCGGACAGGTACGTATGGGGTCTGTCACGGCAGTATATTGATCCCGGCCATTCAGCTAACACTGTCTGGTCCGGTGATCACGGCCCCACCACGCTTCCGCAAGGTCGAGCTACGGTGGGGCGACGGCGGAGCGTTGATCCCATCCATTCAGCTGACACTGTCTGGTTCGGTGAGCATGCCGCCACCCGCCCCGTGCGGCCACTCTGACGGCAGGACTTCCCACTCTCCCATCAGGTCGAGCTCGGACAGGTACGTATGGTGTCTGCCACGGCAGAACATTGATCCCGGCCATTCAGCTAACACTGTCTGGTCCGGTGGTCACGGCCCCACCATGCTTCCACAAGGTCGAGCTACGGTGGGGCGACGGCGGAGCGTTGATCCCGTCCATTCAGCTGACACTGTCTGGTTCGGTGAGCATGCCGCCTCCTGTGCCCCGCCCCTGTCTTCCTGGGGGGTCGACCGGGACAGGTGCAGCCGACCCCTTCGCGCTTCCGCGAGATCGTGCTCCGTGGTGGGGGCACGACACAGCGCTGATCCCGTCCATTCAGCAGACACTGTTTGGTATGGGAATCAAGTTGCCCGTCACCCCGCGCTTTTCGCTGGGTCAAGCCCCCGCTCTTCCGTCAGGTCGAGCAGGGTGGTGCTTCAACTCCGGCACGTTCTTGAGGTCCAGCTCTGGGTGGGGTCACGGCGGAGCGTTGATCCCGGCCATTCAGCTGTCACTGTCTGGTCCGGTGAGCATGCCGCCCCCCCCCCCCCCCCCTCCCGCCTCGTGCGGTCTCCGGTGCCCCGCCCCTGTGATTCCGAAAGGTCGAACGGGGCGGTGCGGCACCCCTACTGCTCCCGCGAGGTCGCGCTCTGCGGTGGGGCCAAGGCAGCGTGTTGTTCCGGCCATTCAGCTGACACTGTCTGGTCCGGTGCGCATGCCGCCCCCCGCCCTGTGCGGTCCTCTGTGCCCTGCCCCTGTGCTTCCGAAAGGTCGAACGGGGCGGGGCGGCTCCCCCACCATGCGCACGCGAGGTTAAGCTCTATGGTGGGGCCACGGCGGAGCGTTGATCCCGGCCATTCAGCTGGCACTGTCTGGTCCGGTGAGCATGCCGCCCCCCCCCCCCCACTTCGTGCGCTCTCCTGTGCCCTGCCCCTGTGCTTCCGAAAGGTCGAACGGGACAGTGCGGAACCCCTACCCACTCCCGCGGGTCGCGCTCTGCGGTGGGGCCACAGCAGCGTGTTGTTTCCGGCCATTCAGCTGACACTGTCTGGTCCGGTGTTCATGCCGCCCTCATTCCCGTGCGGTCCTCTGTGCCCCGCCCCTGCGCTCCCGGCAGGTCGAGCAGGGCAGAGAGAGGCATTCCCACCGCGCTCCCGCGGGGTCGAGCTCTGGGTGGAGCCGTGGCAGAGCATTGCTTCCGGACATTCAGGAGACGCTGTTTTGTCTGCTCAGCCGCCGCCCCCCCCCCCCCCTTTCTGTGCATGCCCATGTGTCCCACCCCCGCGCTTCCGAAAGGTTGACGGGGGCGGGGAGGCAGGCATGCGACTGTTTTCTTCTCTGACTCCAGGGTCATCGACTGTGTTTCTCCCGGCAGGGAGGCGAGTCTAGGACGACTGGATCAGAGCCCAGCGAGTTGGCACGCTCGGTCCTCGGACTGTGGCGCCACTGCGGCTGCGGAAGAGAGGTGGGACGTTGGGTCGGCAGACCAAGGTTCCTATCGCTCTGTCTGTGGACGGTTTCGATGAGGGACCCCTTTTATGAGCAAGAGGGGCGGACGGTTCTCCGGTCTCGGGGGGACTGGGGACATCGGCGTTGGATCGGCTGCGGACTGTTGCGATCGTTGTCAGAGCTACTCTCTCCCTTTCGTGGTGTGGAGTGCGCTCTCTTTCTCCTCTTCTCTGTGCTTGGCAAGATGGAGTTGATAGCTACCCTGTTGCCTTTGGCATGGGTCGCAAAACGGCCCCGTCAGAGACAGCTTGCTAGCAGGTTCATTTCCGGTAGTTGACTGTGCTGGCGGATCATCTGAGGCGGAGGGGTCTTTTCTGCCTACAGAGTGGTCTGTAGTGCATTAGGAGCTCGAGGGGGTGTGGTTTCGCTTGGGCAAACGATGGTGGATCTGTTTGCCAACTGCTTCATCACGCGTTGCCGGTTCTTCTCGCCTATGCACGATCCAAAGGCTCTCGGTCGGGATGCCTTTGCTAGGTTGTGAGCGGGCATGGAAGTCTACGTTTTCCCTTCCACGCGCCTTCTTCCGAAGGTGTTGGCAGGGTCGCCTGGAGCGTTCTCCATCTCTCTGCGGGCACTCTCGTGCAACCTCGTTCGGGATTGGCCATCCGAGGGTTCACATGTGAAACTTTTCTGTTTGGCTTCTTGGGACGCAGGTTCACTTGGCTTCCTGTTTTCACTTCGTATCACTGGAATCTTGTGTTTTCCAGTCTCTCTCTTTCGGTGTTTGTCTGATGCATGCTCTCATGTTTCCTGGCTTGAACTCAGTTCCGTCGTCTTCGGATGCAGAGGCTGTTTCTGCCCTTTAAAACACGAAGTCACGGCGAGGGGTCTGGACATCCTTTCTTGCTTGATACGCATTTGTTCACGGATGCGTACAAGAATGCGTGGCTTGATCCTCCCGTTGGTGCCTCTCGGACTCATGAACTCCGCAAGGTTGCCATCTCTGTAGCGTTTGCCAAGAATGTCTCCTTGGCTCACCTTATGAGAGCGGCTTTTGGGCGCAGTGACTGTGTATTCACACGCCATTACCTGCGGGATGTTCAAGTTCGTCGTGTCAACGACACCTTTGGCATCAACAAGTTGGTTGTTGCGGGTTCGGCTTTTCGTGTTTGAGGGTGAGTGGTTATTTTGGTCAGGTGTTATGCACAACCCGCCGCCCAGCGTTGGGCAATCATATCACTGGTTGTCTACTGGTCAGTATGATAGGAAAACTTGAAGAAATTTAAACTAATTTCTATGTTTTCCTGACATACTTACCAGTAGACAACTTACTGTCCCACCCACCTCCCCGTTTGTGCATTTGCTGGGTCTCAGCTGTGTCAAAGAGGTCTATCGTGCCTTGGCCTGCTGTATTTATACACGAGCGTGTGGTGACGCGGCGCACTGGGAGTTACCTCCCTTTGCTCACGGCGTCCCTAGCTCTGTGTCTCGACCAATCAGATTGGACGAGGCAGGCAGGCACGTGTGGGTATAGAATTATGCTAATTCTTTTTTCGAGGTCAAGGTCATAATATCACTGGTTGTCTACTGGTAAGTATGTCAGGAAAACATAGAAATTAGTTTAAATTTCTTCAATTTTCTATTGTGGAATATCACTAATCTCATGAAATTATTTCAATGAGTAGACAAATTCTTGCAATGAGGGGTTTCAGTAAAGGTAATCCAAATTGACACACTTTTGCATGTAATTTTAACAACTGTTATAAACATGTAAAACTGAAAACTTCACAATTTTACATGCATGCCACTGAGTGGTAGTGGTTTTCTTTCAAAGGTTTGAATTGGAAACCCGCCTCCAGGAGATGGCCAGACGCAAAATTGACGAGGAGGCACAGAGGCATGCTGAGGTGGAGAAGATGGATGAGAAAGTGAGGGTTGCAGTGTCCCAGAAGGACGCTGCCCAGAAGGAAATGCTGGTCTTCCAGTGAGTACACTTCCACAGACATTGAACTGTTTGAGTACACTTCCACAGACATTGGACTGTTTGAGTACACTTTCACAGATATTGGACTGTTTGAGTACACTTCCACAGGCATTGGACTGTTTGAGTACACTTCCACAGACATTGGACTGTTTGAGTACACTTCCACAGATATTGGACTGTTTGAGTACACTTCCACAGACATTGGACTGTTTGAGTACACTTTCACAGGCATTGGACTGTTTGAGTACACTTCCACAGGCATTGGACTGTTTGAGTACACTTCCACAGACATTGGACTGTTTGAGTACACTTCCACAGGCATTGGACTGTTTGAGTACACTTCCACAGACATTGGACTGTTTGAGTACACTTCCACAGGCATTGGACTGTTTGAGTACACTTCCACAGGCATTGGATTGTTTGAGTACACTTCCACAGACATTGGACTGTTTGAGTACACTTCCACAGACATTGGACTGTTTGAGTACACTTTCTCAGGCATTGGACTGTTTGAGTACACTTCCACAGACATTGGACTGTTTGAGTACACTTTATCAGGCATTGGACTACTAGAGTACACTTCCACAGGCATTGGACTGCCAGAGTACACTTCCATAGGCATTGGACCGTTTGAGTACACTTCCATAGACATTGGAATATTTGAGTACACTTCCATAGACATTGGACTGCTAGAGTACACTTCCACAGGCATTGGACTATTTGAGTAAACTTTCATAAACATTGGACTGTTTGAGTACACTTTCATAGACATTGGACTGTTTGAGTACACCTCCATAGACATTGGACTGTTTGAGTACACTTTCACAGGCATTGGACTATTTGAGTACACTTCCACAGGCATTAGACTGTTTGAGTACACTTCCATTGGACTTTGAGTACATTTTCACAGGCATTGGACTGTTTGAGTACACTTCCACAGGCATTGGACTGTTTGAGTACACTTCCACAGACATTGGACTGTTTGAGTACACTTCCACAGACATTGGACTGTTTGAGTACACTTTCACAGACATTGGACTATTTGAGTACACTTCCACAGATATTGGACTGTTTGAGTACACTTCCACAGACATTGGACTGTTTGAGTACACTTCCACAGACATTGGACTGTTTGAGTACACTTCCACAGGCATTGGACTGTTTGAGTACACTTCCACAGACATTGGACTGTTTGAGTACACTTTCACAGGCATTGGACTGTTTGAGTACACTTCCACAGGCATTGGACTGTTTGAGTACACTTCCACAGACATTGGACTGTTTGAGTACACTTTCACAGACATTGGACTGTTTGAGTACACTTCCACAGACATTGGACTGTTTGAGTACACTTCCACAGACATTGGACTGTTTGAGTACACTTCCACAGACATTGGACTGTTTGAGTACACTTTCACAGACATTGGACTATTTGAGTACACTTTCACAGACATTGGACTGTTTGAGTACACTTCCACAGGCATTGGACTGTTTGAGTACACTTTCACAGGCATTGGACTGTATAAGTACACTTCCACAGACATCGGACTGTTTGAGTACACTTTCACAGACATTGGACTATTTGAGTACAATTCCACAGACACTAGACTGGTTGTTCACTTCCACAGACATTTGACAGACATTGGACTGTTTGAGTACACTTTCACAGACATTCAACTGAGTACATTTTCACAGACATTGAATTGCATGAGTACACTTCCACAGATTGGACTGTTTGTGCACTCACACAGACATTTAACTGTTTGACTACACTTCCACGTGCATGACTAAGTACACTTCCACAGGCATTTAACTATTTGAGTACACATACCGTGGCATTTGGATATTTTGCTTGATCTGAGGAGAAAGCTTTTCAGGAAGTTGCCACCACAGAAATATGGCCTTTTTTTCAGCAGAGTTTTGGCTGTCAGATAATATTCCTGTTAGGTTTAATTTTAATGTTGCATAATTAAACCTTCACTGATGGTAGATGTTTTGGCACAAAAAAGGGTCAACATTGACCTTTTTTGTTCAATTGTTGTATTCTTCACAACTGGCAACCTCTTTACAAGATATAAACAAAATATTAAAAAAGGTATACTGTGTAAACTAATCTTCATTTTGCCTTTTTGACTCACATGCGAAGCAAAAGTGAGTCTATGTACTCACCCGTTTCGTCCGTCCGTGCGTCCGTTTAAAACTTTAACGTAGGATTTTTCTCGGAGACTATTAAGTCTATCTACACCCGATTTGGCATGATGGTGTATGATGACAAGACGTCAAAAAACATACATAGTGACTTGACCTTGCTTCAAGGTCAAGGTCACAGGGGCCATATATGTTGTCTAAAAAACAGCCATTTTTCACATTTTCTCAATTTTCTCTGAAATTCTTTAGATTGGATACCTCACCTATATATGGTATATAGGGCAAAGTAAGCCCTATGTTTTGATACCAGTTTGGTTGACCTTGCTTCAAGGTCAAGGTCACAGGAGCTCTTCAAAGTTGGATTGTATACATATTTTGAAGTGACCTTGACTCTGAACTATGGAAGATAACTGTTTCAAACTTAATAATTATGTGGGAAACATGTTATACTTTCATCATGAGAAACATTTGGTCACATATCATCAAGGTCAAGGTCACTTTGACCCTTATGAAATGTGACCCAAATGGGGTAGTGAACCACTAAAAGTGACCATATCTCATGGTAGAAAGTGCCAATAAGCACCATTGTGCTTCCTATGTCTTGAATTAACAGCTTTGTGTTGCATGACCTTGGATGACCTTGACCTTGGGTCAAGGCCACATGTATTTTGGTAGGAAACATGTGTAAAGCATTTCTTAGTGTATGATGTCATTGCTAGGTGTAATTGTTTGTCCTTGACTTTGAGGGTCACATGAAGGTCAAGGTCATGTAAAGGTCAAGGTCAAGCATGTGAGTCGTATGGGCTTTGCCCTTCTTGTTCTATATTATTTGCTATAAAAAACTTTTTCACATAATTATTTGATGAGATCTTTTTGATGTCAAGTCGCATCAATTAGATGGCAAGAAAACAGGTGAACTACACTTAATGAGCCTTCATGCACCAATGTTCAAACTACTCACACTTATGTCCATTAGATGTTGGTAGATGAGTGAAAAGTAGCTTTGCCAATTGGGAATGTGTGACCGTTGTCTGTCAGGACCAAAGTGCAACAGATGGAGGCACTGGAGGAGCAGGTGGAGAGGGAGCGAGCAGAGTGCATGGAACAGAAGAACAGAGCCACTCGTCTTGAAGCTCGACTGACAGACTTCGTCAGCAGTGAGCAGGAGATGACAGAAGCCAACATCAAGCTCCGCAATCAGGTCTGGCTTCCTCCTTGCTCTATGACTGATGTGAGGTGATTATATGCCTTATGATTGGAACTGAAAGGGGAAACTTTTCTGTACACTCAGTCATGTTCAGTACTTCAAAACTGAAGAAATCTTGATACCTGAGCAAAGTATCAGGAATGTTTAAAACTGGAATTGGAAAGGGTTGAGTTATGAAAACTGATTACACTTTTGACCTTTTAAAAGGCACAAGGACTGATTGATCGCCATGCCAATGTACAATGTGACAAGTTCACTAGGTCTAGTGAATTGGTCTCTGTTGAAAACTTTTTTGTTCCCTAGAAGGATGACATGTTGGTTAAGGAACACAGCAAGGTTCATTTTTGTGCTAAACTTCACAGGCCAAAGATCTGTCTTTGAAACTAATATTTGTTTTTTTTGGTAATATTTTGTTTGTAATATTGGTTGAGAGAGAGAGAGAGATAGAGAGAGAGAGAGAGAGAGAGAGAGAGAGAGAGAGAGAGAGAGAGAGAGAGAGAGATAAATAGAGAGAGAGAGAGAGAGAGAGAGAGAGAGAGAGAGAGAGAGAGAGAGAGAGAGAGAGAGAGAGAGAGAGAGAGAGAGAGAGAGAGAGAGAGAGAGAGAGGGAGAGTTTTGAGTGCCTACGTCATGTCATTCTAAAGTTTTTTTACGTCATGTGTTGCATCATTTATGTTTGTAACGTTCACTGAAGAAGGGCGTGTGCCCGAAAGACTTTGATTTTGGTGTTTGTCGTGTGTTTGTTTCTTATTGAAACTAATATTTGTTCTCAGAATGTTCTTTCAAATGCAACATATAAGAATCCTACAGAGCATTCATACCAATATGCTCATAAAGCCAATTCACTCACCTTCGGCTTCCTACCTCTCATGCAGTGCTGCCAATAGCAGTGGAGATAACCAGCCTGGGTCCATGCTGTCAATAGCAGTGGAGATAACCAGCCTGGGTCCATGCTGCCAATAGCAGTGGAGATAACCAGCCTGGGTCCATGCTGTCAATAGCAGTGGAGATAACCAGCCTGGGTCCATGCTGTCAATAGCAGTGGAGATAACCAGCCTGGGTCCATGCTGTCAATAGCAGTGGAGATAACCAGCCTGGGTCCATGCTGTCAATAGCAGTGGAGATAACCAGCCTGGGTCCATGCTGTCAATAGCAGTGGAGATAACCAGCCTGGGTCCATGCTGTCAATAGCAGTGGAGATAACCAGCCTGGGTCCATGCTGTCAATAGCAGTGGAGATAACCAGCCTGGGTCCATGCTGTCAATAGCAGTGGAGATAACCAGCCTGGGTCCATGCATTCACAAAAAAGTGTTACAAACAAGGCATGCAGTCTGATCATATTTTCATTGCTGTTTTGCCTCTGAAAAAACTTAGCACTCTTCCTTTAACTCTGGTGTGTATCAGCATTCTTTGGATGGTCCAAGTTGTGTGTGTGTCTAGATGCAGCATTTTGATCCTGTCCTTCTGTCCTTTGCCAGATTGAGCTCCTACAGGAGGAACTGAAATTGACACAGAGTCAGCTGTCCAAGATCCAGGACAACCATGAGCGAATCGTGGCCACCACTCGGTCGTCACTCATGGAGGATCGTGCACTGCTGGAGCACCGCGTTTCAGAGCTTTCCAACCAGTGCTCCACCCTCCACACCAAACTCAATAAGATTCTCACCTTCCACAAAAAGGTAGGATCTGTCGTGGTGATCGCTGCTCCTTGTGGAGAGTGAGCCTGCACCCCAAAGCAGTCGGCTGTGGAGTA
>JAWQFJ010001921.1:0-35000 GCA_034096865.1 Theodoxus fluviatilis | reverse complement strand
ATGATCAGGAAGTTAGTGATTAAGACTTGGGTAAGGAAAAGTTTTTTGATGTCACGGATCTTTTTTTCTCTAGCTTCGCTGTCTGGGTACATTGGTACTTAAAAACTGATGTACACAGACTGTGATGCTGAATTTACACTCACAGTTTTATGATTTAACGCTCAGGTTAGAAATGAATGCCTGCAGGCCCAACTCACTCACCTGGGATTGGAAATTGCATTTCATCAAGTGCCTTGCATGGTGCTGGGCAACATAAGCTGGGTCTTTGGTTTCTGCCAGAGTTGTTTCTGGGACTTTGGGCATATATGCATCTTTGACACAGTCTGAGGCATTTGTTGACTGAAACACATGTTTATAATGAGTTGCCATATAACTTCAGTCAATATACACTAACTTGACACTGTCTTGAACAATATGGAAATTAGATTTGCAGGATACTTACCTGAGAAGCACATTAAATGTTATGATGTTCCATAAGGCTTTTACTCATTTCTTGCCACAGTGCTGATCGTGCTCCTTGCTGCCCTGTGAGGGTGTAGGAGCTAGCTGTCCAGTTCCTTGTGAGACCCGCTGTTCCAAAATTTAGCCACCATGTGAGGAATACCAGGCAACTGTGCCTAGGGACTATCGTTCGACTGCTAACTTTAGAACAAGCTGCGATGTCTTGACAAGGAGATGGCAGCAAGGGGCTAAGGTCAGCAGTATGGGACATTGCATGTTAACCCTCTTGTGTTCAGATGGTAAAACTAGGATAGGCTCCTAGAAGTCGAAGCTAATTGAGATGCGTGTTGCCAGTGCAGCTACCTGGAGACTACAATGTGACAGTGCATGAGATACGAAAAACAGTTTTTAAGAAAACGTTGAGTAAAGTTATCAGTGTACTAATTCATGTATACAATTACCCGATATTTATGCCACTAAAGTAAAATAAAAATGTCCTCTATAAACATGCTGTTTTCTATCAAATATGCATGAATTACTCAATAATATTGTGGTTGAAATATCTCATTTTCTCATTTTTTACTTTAGCCTTGTTTTCTCATTCACAGTCACATATCTTTGTTTCCCATCTTCTGGGAGAAAATTTTTGTCTGAGAATGGTAATACGATCTCAAACGGAGATTTATTAATGGAGCCATGCTGACTGTTCCCTCTCTTGGAACTTATTTTGATGGGAAACACATGTCAAACTGATGCATCCTCCTCATAATTATTGATTTGTATACAGAGTCAAATACATAGCAGATTTTTCACCAGCTGAACACAAAGGGGTTAAATAAAGGAGCAAACACATAATTTTTCATTCCTTTCACAAAACACCTTATTTGTTACAAAGCATTATGTTTTTTGTCAAGATGGTCTGGTCAGACTGGATTCAGAGTGTATGCCCTCTCTTATCACTGAGCATGTTGTTGCCATATGCTTTTAATAGTTCCACATGATGGCATGGTGTAAATCTGTCACAGTTGTGTGCGTCTTGTCTTGCTCATGCACCATCCGACATCGGATCTGCAAAAAGGCTTATACTTTGTGCCTTCCAACAGACTCACCATGTGTTGAAGTATGTTTTCAATAGTTGGGATCTACTTGTTGTTAGAAGAATATAAGGAGAGCTGAAGTAAAATCTTTACTGTTTAAAAAAGTGTATGCTATTAGTATTACTGATATTTTAATTTTGATTATACACATATGTTTGAGAAGCCAGTAACCTGACACAGAGTTTAGAGTTGGAACATTCGTTGGGCCTGCATAGTCACAGTCTGCCTTGTTCAGCAGTTAACCTGGAGTGAAATTCCCCTCCACACACACACAATATTCTATTTTGGAATTAGGGTTGATGGAAAGAAAGCTTCATGTCATTTATTGTCAGCATTAGTGTTTAGCTGCTGGACCTTTCAAGAGGCATTCATTTTTCTGCCTTCAAAGCCCTCTATTTTTGGATGACAATGTCAGCTAAACAAACCTGTCATTTTCTCATGAACTTGCAATTCAGATGCCCCATACTTCTCACAACGGTATTACTAGTTGACCTCTTGTTATTGAGGCCACCCTATTAACAACTGCATTGACCAGCTGGACAGTGGACAAAAAAATCTAAATGTTTACATTTTCTTTGGGACTTGTCAAGATTTCTGAAGTATAAATGAATATTGTGTGTGATGACCTGCTCTCATGGGTACTTTATTTTGTCCACTGACCTCCTGACTGACCTAAGGTCAAAAACAGGTGGAAGTAAAAAAAAGAGTCTTTTTAAAATTTAAACAGTTTGGGTGTTTGAAGGCTCTGTACAGCCTTTGGTGGCTGTTGGGCAGTGGGACTTGATTTAATGGATTTTATGTCACTAGTTTGGTGAATTGTACAATACTCCACTGTCGCGGAGTATTTTTAATAACATGGTGGAAGTGTTTCTTAAGTTGTGGCCTTATATAGCCTACAAGGCTGATAGGCCCTTAAACTCCATCCATCCATCCATGTATCTGTCTCTCAACATGAAGGATTTTATTTGCAACAAGTTATAAAAACAGAAAGATACTGTTCAAAGATAAGCCAGGACTCGAGCAAATATGAAGGATAATGGAAGAAGTGTGTGTAGAATGTGATATATATTTAACGTGGTTCAGTCAAACAAAAAGACTCATTGTATCATTTTGCTCTCATCCATCTTTGCCTCCATCACTCCAGCAACCTGTATACAGCATTCACAACCCCATCCCTCTCCACTCTCTTCTTATTTTGTATTGTAAAAAATGTTTCCAGTATCTTTATTACTTTGTACAGTAAATGTAACACAGTCACTCACTCACACTCACTCAAGTCCGCCATTTGTTTTTGTCTTGGGTTACATGGAGAAGGGTGGGGACATCCATGTTGGTCCATTGTATTCATTAATAAAACTTGAGCATTAAGAAAAATCCTGTCACTGCTTGGTTTCCAGGAGCGACAGCACCAGGAGGATCTGAGGCTGCTGCGGAAGAGACTGGATAAGCTTGGGGAGCTGCAGACTCAGCAACTGGAGGAGCTGTGCAACATCACAGACCCGTCCCTTCGCAAGCTGTCAGCCTTCCAGTCAGACTCCAACCTAGTAATGGAAAAGGCTGATGTAGAAAAGGCCACCGCCTCCTCATCCTGATCGCAGTGCTGCATAAATAGGCCTTAAGCATACTTTGTGATAGGGAGTGGGGAAATACATTGATATATGAAAAAGCCGAGTACCGTGTCTGTTTTTTGCAGATAGATGCTGTTATGGATCACTCTTGCCTGAAGCAAATTTGTGATATGGATTCAAAAGCTTTTCTTGCATGGCAACAACAGAAGGTCTACATTTTATGCAAGTATGGGGCTATTACTGATGAGGTTGCTGCAAGTGAGACACCTTATTCCCATGTTCCTTTCATGCTAAAGTTTGCCTACTGTGGAGTAGTCTACTTGCACCTTGTAATGTCTTGCATTGTATAGCCAATTGGAGAGAGAGCATTTTAAAGGACAGACGGCCATCTTTGTGTGCTTCCGTTTTAAGCCAAGACTCAACTGCTTGTGTAGGTGGCAGGGGAATGTCATCATCAACAGTATAATGTTAACTGTAATAGCTCAGTGGTGGATCCATGATGTCCCGAGGTAAATGTTACAGGAGGCAGAATCTGTTGTAATGTGGGAGAGTCAGGGATGTGCCCCTAGTTGATTTGGCATCAGAGTATGTGCCATGTCAGTAAAAATCTGTTTGACAATCCCCAGCATGCACATGTTTGAATACACTGTCGTGGATGTGTTTGATATTTGGGATAACAATCAATTTGCGCCAAATATGTAACATTGTTTCATTTAATCAAATAGATGTCTTTAAAGTTATTGAGGGATCACAGATATTCATGAATTCATCATTACAAAAGATTGAGTCCCAATCCTCTTCAAGGTGCATCCAGGGTTTCCTTACAGTTCCATATGATCTGGTTACATTAAATACTTTATCGATACTCAATGTTGCTTGTAGGGAAGCTGTCATAGGTACTTTTGAATGTCTTACAAGAAATGTCATTTCTGTTGCCTGCCTCCCCCCCCCCCTCCCTCCCCCTGCATACATTTGAGGATTAAGACTGTGGGAAAGGTCTTTTGAAAAATGAAGGGGACATGTGAAATGGAGTTTGTGAATGCGGAGTCAAATAGAAACATATTTATAACTATCAAGTCAGTTGAATTGGAATAGCATGGGATTTAGCATGTTACAGTGCAGGCATCCATGCAGCCTGTTTTGAGTCTTCAAGGACTTACAAGGCTGAGAGTTTTATAGAAGTGACTGGAGAGGAGGCTCTAGCATCTTTTTGACTCCAGAATTTTATCTTGTCACATAAATGATGGCTACGCACTGGGGTTGATGATGATGATGATGATGATGATGATGATGATGATGGCTGGTTCCTCAGATCTGAGGATCACTGGGGAGGAAGTGTCTGGCAACATGCCCTCTGGTGACCATGTTGGCCAATCCTTGAGTGACACACTCTGGCACACATTGGGGTTGTATAATAGGGACTATGTTTGCCAATGAGCGATACACTCTGGCGCACACAGAGGTTGTATATTAGGGGCTATGTTGGCCAATGAGCGATACACTCTGGCACACACAGAGGTTGTATATTAGAGACTATGTTGGCCAATGAGCGATACACTCTGGCACACACAGAGGTTGTATATTAGGGGCTATGTTGGCCAATGAGCGATACACTCTGGCACACACAGAGGTTGTATATTAGGGGCTATGTTGGCCAATGAGCGATACACTCTGGTGCACACAGAGGTTGTATAATATGGACAAACTACTGGAGGCTTGCCGCTGTCTGATTGTAAACTGGTCAGCACAGATTTGCTGGTAGTCGGTAATGGCTGAAAACAGTTTAGCATGCTGTTAAATGTTATTTTGTTTATTCTGTAGTTATGGAGAGATTTGTTCTACAGTTCAGATCTTCCTAATATGTGTGTACTGTTAAATTTAGGACCTGCAGCTGGGTACTCAAAGTCTTCTATTTATCACTTACTTTGATGAGGCTTTTTATCATTTCCTATGCAAGGAATCTCTTATGTTACTTTTTACTGGTAAGATAGATTGCATCAAGCAGTATTTTTTGCTCACTGCTGTGCAGGGATATAATGAAAGCAATTGAATCCAATTTTTCTAGATGTATTGGTTTCCCTGCTGTAATTGAAGTAGATATGTTACAAATGTTACGTATATTAAATTTGGACTGTGGGAAATAGGATCTATAACTACATTCCTTTGAATCATCCCTAAGTTCTTGAAATGTGAAGTCTTCAGAAACTTCAAGATAAGACCATAAGTTCTAATGCAAGAGGTTTGCATCTAGGAACATCGGTGCAAGCCTTGCTCAATGAATGAACTGTCTCGTGATTATAATGAGTATGTGTCCATGTTTTGCCATGTGAAGGCAATCTTGTATAATAATCTTGTATTGTAGTACACTGTTACCAAACTTGATAGATCTCTTATATAACAACAAAATTAATCATGCTCCAGGGGAGACATTAGTCATGTCATGAAAGTCATTGTAGTAGAAGTTGCCTTTAAACAATACTGCACTATGTGTATATGACAATAGGGCTGAATGTGATTTGTTCATATCATTTTCCAGGACAGTAAATTTGTTGTCACTAGAACTATAAAGTTGAGAAATAATCACTGTTATCACCCAGTGCCTAATCAGAAGAGAACTTTTTTTTGCTCACTGAGAAGAAAGTGCTCATCAAGATTCTTGGCCAAAGATGGAATCATGGAGGCCATGAATTCAGACCAACGAGGCTATGAAACTGTTACCTGTTGTGAATTAGGTTTGTATTGGGAACCCATAAAAATTCTTGGCCAAAGATGGAATCAAGGAGGATAAATGGGTTTAAACCCTACCTGGGTACATGAAGCTGTCACCAGTAGGAATTCAGGTCCGTATTGGAAACCCATCAAAACTCTTGGCTGAAGAGCCTGATATCAAAACTTCTCCCAGGTCTCTTGCTTTATCTGTGCCTTTCTTGAAGTATGGTATTTGGATATTTGTAATGCTCTTTCCACATTGGTGAAAACCTGTTGGAAAGGCAAGTTTGTTTCTTTATGTATACATCATAAATTGTGTGAATGATGCATGAAAGTGTGAAGTGACTACAAGAACTGCATGCGTGTATTGACAGAGTTGTGTGGTGTAAAAGTGAATTTTAAAACTTTGTCTCAAATCATTGTGGATGTATCTTAGACCATCATGGTTAATTTTGGAATTGACCACCATTGTGTCTCATAATCAACTTTACTGCAGAAGCAAGAGCCACCTAGATGTAGTTTATGGAAGGGATGGTTCTCTGAATGTATCTATCAGTGCACTATGTAAACTTTAGGATATGAATAGAGCAATATTTGTTGCTTGAATTGTACTTATTGTTATGCATCATCCTGTTGTTTCTATGATTATGCAAAACTAAGTTATGGATAGTTTATTATTATATTTCTTTTTGAATTAATTCAAGGTGTGTTATGCAAATATGTACATACTTGTACATAAAACTGTATTAAATTATCTTGCATTCAGAGTTCACCATGTGTGATTTCATTTCCCTCAAACTTGCCTCATTGCCAGACAAACTACCCGTGCTTTGAAAATCTGCTGTCTTATTAATTTGCATGGAGTTCATGTACAGCAATCACACAAAAGCTACCATGTTTCCCAACATATTTTAAGTGACAAACAGCTTAACACCCCAGCATTGTCTGAGTTCCAACAGCTTTGAATCTGGCTTTGACAAAAGTCGCCATGTTTCCCTCGGCACAATGCAATGGTCACTTGCTTACCTGAGCTGTATTTCCCAGAGGCTGACAGTGCCTTGTTGTAATCAAAAGGCTCATGAAGGAGCACTGGCTGTGAGCGGTCATGAATCCCTAAAGCTTTCCTCCAACATGGATCTGCCTACATGAATGCGCACCCTGAACATATCTCTGAACGTTTTTGCTGCCAGTACAACTCCCCTGGGACACTGCACTCGGCTCGGGCTAATTCATGGCAGCTGCAGTGTCCAGGGTTGCAGTGCCCTTGTATCAGTCCTTCATTGTTACCTTCATTGCTTCTTCCCATCTTGGGGTGCAGCAGGGAATAATGAAGGCAGTGAAGGCATGCCGGCGATCTGCAAAATCTTTGTTGTGGCAGAGGGGTCAGTATGGGACGCTCCTGAGGGAACCTTTAGTAAGGGCTACATCCATGAACACGGGCAACATTTCTCGAAATAAAGTCCAAGGTCCTGCTTGCACCAGGTGTCTTGCAGCAAAGTAAAAACCATAGAGTGACACAGAAATGGTTTAATGCATTTCCCCCCATCCTTTTGGTAACAAGTACATCCTCACCAAAGCAATGGCCTCATGAGTCAGCAGTTTCAGAAAATCTCCTTGCCAGGATTGGTGAGAGGGCTAGGCTTGAATCCTTCCTGTTTGATAAATGTAATTAGACCTGTTCCTCAATGTTAGATATGTGATTTAGTGACCAGTTCATTGCTTTGTGTTGGGCTTGATCTTCCAGAGGTTGGGATGGATGAGTAGATGGATAGCGTTTTACTGCCTATCAGCCTTTGTAGGCTATGTAAGGCCATTAAGCACGAAAATCACTAGAACAGTTTAGAGTAAACGTAAAGCAAGTCAGGGTCTCCCTAGTTATTCGCCTCTTATGAATCGCGTAGGGAGACGCGGTGGGTCAATTCTTACCCCAAACCCACAGGGGAACAGTGGTTGGGATGCACAGTCAGGTATGAATGATCTTACCCTGTCCTGATGCCTTCTAGTAACAGTGGGTCCCAACTGCCCCGCAGCCAGGGGTTCCAGCTGATGAGGGTAGCAATCAGTTTGCTCCAGCCAAAGACACTATCTAATGGGACTGCCAGCTTCTGCAGTTTAATGTTTTGACACAATTTGTCATCTCTGTGACGTTTTGACATTCGTGGGAACATCACTTCCGATAGAATGGAAGCTAAAGTGGACTAGTAATAATGTGTTTTCACATAGTAGTAGTAGTGTCTTTCATGTGTATCTGCATTTAATTAATTTGAAGATTGATCTAAGACACTTTAAGCATATTGAAGCAAGATTTCATAGTCGGTCAATTTGTTTACATTTGCCAGACCAGTGCAGGAATGTATGCGTGATTTTTCAGTGTTGCCGTTAGTTTTATTGCCAAATTTTACGTGCTATACTTGTCATCAAGAAGTATTCTTCAGACTGACAAATTAATATTATAAGTTGGTGAGATTTTTCGGAGAGTGAACAGCGCAGCCATTGTAAAATAGTGGCTCACCGGAAGTGATGTTTCCACAAATCACTGTGCCCGGGACCTCGCTCGCAATTCGGCGGAGCTGGCAGTCCCGTTAGATAGTGTCTTTGCTCCAGCTTATGTTATACTCAACTGAGGTAAGTGGTTTGAGACTACCCATGGAACAAGTTTTTCCCCCTGCACTTTGGTTCTTTAACTACATCTATTGATACATGAAGACAGATGTGACTTCCTTCCAACAAGCAACTCCATTCCTTGATGCTTTTCGTTTTGAAGGCTTTATTGTAGGTATTGACATCAGTACATGCATCATTCAATAATACTGATGAACATGAATAAAATCGTCATTATTACAGTGAAAAATACACTCATGTTAACACTATAAGTATTATCTTGATCTATATAGGTACACACACTGCTTATGGAAACCCCTGCATGTATATAGTCTGCTAGTCCTTACAAAAATAATGGTCTTTCCACACGTCAGTGACAATGACCAACCGCAACCATGAAGAGTGTGAGTGGGCTAATGCAGTGTACATTGGAAGAAAAAAGAGAGGAAAAAAGCAACTTGACAGCCATGTGTCAACCAAGGGAATGAACTGTCAGCCACACATGATGAATCAACAACCAAAAAAAAAGAAAGAAAAAAAGCACCTTTGGTTACTGTACCATTCATTTTCACACACAACCCATCAGCTTTTGGATTAAAAACATCCATTTGACCTTCTAATGTCTGTAGCTACTGAGAAGCATGGAGGTAGTCCTAGGTTTCTGGTAGGGTCAGGGGGACTTGGTAGAAAATCCGTCTAGTGAGAGGGACGGTCAGAACAACAAATCCTGTACATGAGCAGTTTTCATTTGAAAAGCGACACTGGAGTTGCAGGGATACTTCATGGACAATGCTGTCTGTTATTGACCTCAAACAAGATCATTGGAGATGATGAGGCACTGACTTGAATATTGAATACTTGGGTATAATTATGAAGGATCATGGTTTTCAGACACGTCACAGGAAAACGCTAATATTGATGTCATTGTAGACAAAGCTGCAAGTTCTTTCATCAGCTGAAGTAAATAATTCTGAATTGGCTACAAGCAAGAGCATTTGGTTTGCAATCTTGAGTAATCTCTTATGTAAAGAGTATACAAATGCACTACACGGAAGTAGTCCTCAAACCAATACTTCAACATTTCCCAGCAAGTGCCAGAGTTTAGAATCTCAAGTCAAACCACATCAGTCGATGCATGGTCCACATAACATGGGCAAGAAATGCTCCTATTCCATAAGGAGTTTCATGATGATGCAAAGGGTTTGTTCATTCTAGCCTGAAATGGAAAATATAGAGAAAAAGCTTCAAAGGAGTTTTCTTCTTGTACTAAAAGATTCCTCTCTATGATATGTACACTGCACACAAGCTTTCCCCGAGGTCATGCACACTAACCTGTGCCAATTGTGCAGTTGTACAGTCTTGAATAACATACATAATAGCCAGTGAATGCTGGCAAGTCCATAATATGACACGAGGGACAAGGTCTTCTGTTCTTTCCCTTTGATTTCTCATGACAGATTAAAAGAACAAACAAACCTAATTGCATCGTCGAGAAACTGGCTCTTTCAGTCAGATGAAAATCCCAAACCTGCAAGACAACCACTCCTCCAGGGAGTTCCAGTTGTGATGTTCCATGCATTTTCATGCAACGTGTCTCCATGAAAATATTGCATTCAGTGACAACCTACAAGCACTCAAGCAGCCCCTGGGTGTTGATCATGGCTGAGGCACCGGAGCAGGCCCCAAAAGCTCGAAGGTCAGGAGTTTTCAAGTGAGGAGTGGGTCATACTGTGGCAGCAACCATATGTGAAATGCACTACTTCAATAGCTACTTCTTATGCAGAACAAGAATTGCACTATTTTAACAGCCACTTCTTATCACCAAGTTGGACTCACAAGATCAAGAATGGGAAGACCCAGATATACAAGGCATGGTACAAGTCACTTCTGTGCAAAGCTAAAGGTCAAGATGGCCTCTGTGATAAATGGTTCTCTGCCTTGGTCACCAAGAGGACTTCATGACGAAGGGACACAGGTTGGCTTTCTCTCTATGCAAGCAACCAGGAATGAAACACCAGACAGCTAGCTACTGGAGATCAGAACATGTCATGTCATTAAGCATGCTGGTGCGTTTGGCCTGTAATAACCAGAAACAGTGACCAACAATTAAAAAAACACCTTTGATGAGGACAGCATCTTCACACCAAAGGCAGCTTGTTGGGCATTGATGGTCACCTGAGAGAGTGAGTATCTTAGGGAGAGTGCAAGGCAGCTGGTGAGATTGCTGCAAAAAACAGAATACGCTGTCAGGCTCTGCCCATCCAGTTGGAATGTGCTACAAAATGGTTCACTGATTAACCTTGTAATACTGGCAGACTTGGCACAGGCATGATGCAAACTACTAGTGGTAGGCCAGAAAATTGGATCCACAAAGCCCTTGTTGGTACATTAATCTTGCAAGTGCATCTAATTCATAAGCATCTGTGGAAATATGGCTGAAAAGGCACATGCACAACCCCAAACCTAGCACATGGGATTGTTTTCCTATCTTAGCTGCCTTTTGTTTTTCATCCCGTTTTCCCCATGAAATATCAGAATACGCAGACCCTTTAATTCTCAAGGACATGATCTGAGTTCAGCACTGCAATGAAAGTGCATCATCAATAGGGAAAGTTTTCTTTTGAGTCAACTGATAGAAAATGTAAGCATTTCACAACTTTATTTTTCCAAAATAGTCATCACCAGGGATGCCAAATTGTCAGATTATATGAGTGCACTTTAAGTCACTACACAGAGGTGTATAATGTCCCTAAGGCTAGGAATGTCCAAATCCTCTAACGGCTAGTAGTAAAATAAGGATTCAATAGGTCACAGCAATACAATAATAAAACTAACTAGTTTTTTTCAGTTCCTGACACATGTTTTTCTTGTTATCATACAGGTTTTCAACACTAAGTGAAGTTTCTTTGTCATAAACCATGCCAAGCAAATCCATTCACACAAAATGTATTTATGCAACAACAACAAAAGAGTAAAATACTGACTTACAGGGTTTTCCATGGGTTTGTTGAGGTTTTAACCTCTCAGGGGTAGACATAACGACTACCACTACTAAACTTTTCTGAGGCGAAAGTTTTGTACTGGTAGTCCTTATATTCCATGGTTTTGCTTGATAAAAAATAGACTTGAATCACCCAGCATCATGGACTTAATGGCTTCCTCTGAACTAAACCAAAACAAAAAACTAAAACAATATAAATTGTTAACCCCAAAATAAAAACACCAGATAAAAATCTCTTCAGCTGCCACGTAGAATACTGAAAAAAACCCACCAAAGAAACAAAAAAGGACACAATTATTAGTTGCAGGTCCTCCAATGTCACCTCAAAGGCGACACAAAAGTGCAAGGCAATAACCATTCTCAGCAAAACAAATGCACAAGCAGACTAATGATAAGCTCTGTAACCATAGCTAGATTAGCAGTGCTTTCATGTCTCCACACAACCTGCATAAACTTCACAGCTGTAAATGTCAAGGAGCAAGCCTGCAGATGTTAAAGCCAAAAACCAAAACAGAAGCTAACCAATTACCAACAATACCCTCAGGAAAAACAGAGATTATTCATGCAAATGCTCAGTGTGATGACAAGACACACTATTTTCCTTCGCAAACTTTTCAGCAGAAGTCCACGCACCTTTTAAACCAGTTCCCTGTCTGCAACAATACCAGTATTGATTAATTCCTATGAGCATAGATTTGTGATTCATGACCAAGTCCCCAAGTCAAATCAAAACTGCCCATTATTTAAGCAAACTTCCAATTGACCAGTCAGTCTTGTTTCAACCAGTGTAATCCATTCTTATCGGGGGAAAAAAATCCAATTTAGAGAGCCAATATATACCCATGACAAAATACAACAATTCATCAGGTGCTTTTCACCTTTGCCTGAAAGCCACAAAACCACAGACTCTGCAACTGAAAAGTTTTTGTTTGTTTTTCAGTTCTGGTGCCAATACTATAATTATGACAAGTTGAGTTGATGTAATGTAGTCACAAACATTTTTTTGTAAGTGACAGCTGATAGTAATCACCGAGTATAATTTTATGTTTCTCTCTTCATATTTGGCCCTGAAATTCCTACCCTCATTTGTATACCCTCCATACATGTTGGCTGACTAAACAGATGGAAATATGAAAAGAATTTCCATGTTCACCAGGAAGCCCCTTGAAATGTCACTGAAGTGAATGCCTAGAGCTACTCAGTAGATGTGAACATCTGTTCAAAACTTTCTTTTTCTCACCTATATAACAATTATAAGCACTTTATACCCTTCTCATTCAAAACAATTCCTTTGTACATGTTGAGAAATGCAAGCAGACAAGACACATTTATCCATGCTAAGCACAAGGATTCTCTCTCTTTCTCTCACCCACACATCACAATATTATACTCATGCATGCGCGTGCACACACAAGCACAACACACACACAACACACACACACACACCACACACACACACACACGCACAACACACACATACAACACACACACACCCACAACATACACACACACGCGCTCACGCGCACATGTACACCCATTAACTTTGGTCTCACCCTGGTGTCTTCTTCATAGTGAATGTGCACACCCCAAAATACATCATCATGGAAGCTACCAAAATATGCAGAAATGCTTATTTCTTCTATAGACAGCATCCTGTCCTTCCTTGCAGAGTTTCTATCAGGGGCCATGTTGGCTGCCATTTGCTGCTTCCAGAGAATTTAATCTAAGCTTGAGGATGCTGCTGGTTCTCAGGAATTATACAACCATTGTCATTCAATGACCTATCATTGGTTTTGGGTATAGAGGTGTCTACAATCTAAAGTAACCTCACAAAAAGGTCTCAGAAACTCTAACAATTATGCAATACAACTGCAATAGATTAAGGCAGCAAAATCATCATGCACAAAAGAGAAACACAATTCATTATTATGGCATATCCCACCATAACAGTGTCTAGGAAAGCTCATTCAAAACTTAACAAGAAATGCTAAATGGATTATGAGCCTCTTCAACATATCTTTTAGACCTCTTCCAACAATGAAGAATCATAACAGATTAGTCAACAATACAGCAAGAGAACAATCCAGTTTGTTTCAGCTCAAGTACATCCACCAGAATTCAGTTAAGAGATTTATTATAACATGAATAAGGCTGATTATTTTCACACAAGGGATCCCACACTAAGCGTTTCAAGAAATCTTTCAATGAGCAACTTGACAGAAACCACACTTCCATCAGGTACGGCATAGGTTCAGTTCTTTGCCACAAACTTCTCAAGGAGCTGTAGACAGGGTTCCAGGGGAAGGAAAAAGAGAACAAACAAAATCACAATGCACTGATAAACAGCTGCATGTACAGAGGACAATTTTCCACCACATCTGACACTGAATGACAGACATGCTGAAGCACGAAGCCTGCAGTATTTTGGCAGCTGTTATCAGAATAAAATTCAAATATCAAGAAATGTCTTACTAAGCCCCTATCAATATACAACTGCATTAACATGCATGTGTCACAGTCACACAATCAAATACACATGTGCACACGCATACACACACTCACCCCCCAAAAAAACTTACAATCAAAATTAATGCCTTAGCTCCGAGAATCCAACAAAAAACAAACCGTCATGAGTCAAACGTCAAGATAAACACCTGTGTCTATCTCCTTCCCTGTCATTCATGTTTTTTTAGCACAACCTATCATTTTTTTCCCTAGCTGTGACAAGACTCATGAAGAAACCCTTAATCATCCACAGCAGCCAACAATTAATTTTCACTCATTCCATCCTTTTAAGCAGAGAAATTTCTAGGCCACTGGGCCTCATGGTGACAGGAAAGTCAAAGAGAACATATGAATGCCTCGGCTTGGGACCTCACCAAAACCCAGATACACAGCATGCCTTCACTTCTCTCCACCTCTCATCACTACAGCAGTCATAGAAGGCAACAGCAAGGCAGCTCTCTCCTCTTCCTACTGCAGACATCAGCACCACAGCGACAGCAGCAGTGGTGGCGACAGTGGCAGTGGCAGCAGCAGCCTCTGCAGCAGCAGTAGCAGTAGTAGAAGTGCTGGAAGTGGCAGAAAGCATGTTTTCTGGTAAGATCACTGCTGTCATGAGCTCTCATGCTCCTGTGCCACCTGCAGGATGAGGTCCCTCAGCTCCTGACGTTTGGCAGCCACCGTCTCCCCTGTGACCACCTCGTGTAGCGGCACCGTCACGCACTCACACAGCACTCGGCACATGTGTTCCGCCACCGCTATCACATACATCCCACAGTCGTGGCCTGGCAGAGGAAAGTAGAAAAGAATAAATGCATGACTGATTTGCTGATTGACTAAATGAGTTACTGACTGACTGACAGGCTGATTGATACACAAAGACTGCCTGATTGACACTGACTGATTGATTGATACTGCCTGATTGATAGCAATCGATGCTAAGTGATTTACCACCTTATACTGACTTATTCATGCTGATTGACAGTTTGACTCTAGTTCATTCATTTGTTTGTTCATCTATTCACTCAGCTACCAAGAGTATAATATGAACAAAGGTAAATGCCCCATTAAAAAAACTTTCTTCATTTTGGGTCATTTATTAATACACTTTATTTTTATGTCTGCTCTCTTCTTCTTTTCCAATGAAGGCACGAACTACTGCAGTTTGAAGTTCCCATGCTTTTCTTCCCTCATGGTTCAGATACGAAACAATAACAAAGTTATGCCATACAGTGGGATTGCTCCTGCATTTCAATCATTTTCTACTTGGGAAGTCTTTTCCTGCCAGTTCAAATGTGACCGAAGCGAATTCTGACATGTCTAGCAAGCTCACCATTCTGCTGTTGGGGCGTATCCATGGGAATGAACTTCATCCTCCCTCTCGGGGCTGCAACAAGCAAAATGGTGCACATCCTCATGTATCACAGCTTCATCCCTACATGCACCTATCTCTATAGGCCTGATGCTCTGAGAGGCTAAGGCCTACATGCACCTATCTCTACAGGCCTGATGCTCTGAGAGGCTAAGGCCTACATGCACCTATCTCTACATGCACCTATCTCTACAGGCCTGATGCTCTGAGAGGCTAAGGCCTACATGCACCTATCTCTACATGCACCTATCTCTACAGGCCTGATGCTCTGAGAGGCTAAGGCCTACATGCACCTATCTCTACAGGCCTGATGCTCTGAGAGGCTAAGGCCTACATGCACCTATCTCTACAGGCCTGATGCTCTGAGAGGCTAAGGCCTACATGCACCTATCTCTACAGGCCTGATGCTCTGAGAGGCTAAGGCCAAAAAAAAAAATAGTTGTGCTTACAGTAACAAGGCCAGAAAAAATAGGCTTAGCAGGTCTGCCTGAACTTTTTTAAAGTAATTTTTTCTTTAATGCAAAAGGGTAGGTTGAACATAAATCACAATTTCTCTTTCAGTGAAAAAACTGAATTAAAAAAAAAACCTTTAATAATGATTCCCTGAATGCTTGTGAGGCAAGGAAGAAGGGATATCACAAATTGTTGATTACCATTGATTTCTTCCCTTTTTTCTTCTCTCTCTTATTTATTGCATAATCGGAGGGAAAACACGTTTAAGGTTGGCAGAAAGAAAAAGGGTTGGTTGGGTTACCATAACCACAACAATTTTTTTTCTTTGGCCTAATCACTCACTCAGACTCAATCCTAGGTCACACAATCATTTGCATGGATGTGACAGTGATTAATGTGCTGGAAGGTCAGTCACATCACAGTATTGCACAGACTTTGACATCTGAACAAATTACCGACATGGCTCATCAATCATGACGAAATGGAAATATCACTTTTGAGACAAGAACAACAGACAATCAAAGCATCCACTCATTCACAAATGCAAGAATACTATTCAAGAATACAATACTAGCAAACATTTAAAAAAAGAAGACTGACCAATGACTGGAAGGGTGAATGAATGAATGGATGAATGAATGGACGATATGAAGATAATGATTACCATGAACAAAGGGTTGGAGTTTGTAGGCAAGCTTCTTTGCAACAGGATCATTGCAATGGTTTCCTGAATCATAGTGTTGAAACTCCTCCTTGCTCCTTATGTAGACCAGCAGACTCCTGAAACAGAACAACATGTTGACAGGTTACATCGTTAAGACCTTTCCCTTTGCAAATGAGAACCTTTTGGAAGAAAACTCTTAATAAGCATGGACCCTCAACTCATTGTGATGAAAACCTCTGTACTGACTGGCCTCCAGTATGTCCTTGTCTCTGTTAAATGCTTCTTCACTTTCCTCCACTAATCTCCCAGGGATTCATTTCCCTTGGAACAGCAACAAGAGAGACAGAAAGAAAGAGGCAGAGAACAAATGAATGAGAGAGAGCGCGAGAGTGAGAGAGAGAGAGAGAGAGAGAGAGAGAGAGAGAGAGAGAGAGAGAGAGAGAGAGAGAGAGAGAGACAGAGAGAGAAATATGCACTGACAGATGGACAGATGGATGGACAGATGAATGGACGGATGGATGGTCAGACAGACAGACAGACAGACAGGCAGACAGACAGACAGACAGACAGACAGACAGACAGACAGACAGACAGACAGACAGACAGACAGACAGACAGACAGACAGACAAACAGAGATGCAGATTTTCTTCAGAAGACTGCTACTGACCAATGGGAGCCCCCTGCTTTTGTGGATTCGGCATTGTCGTTGACAGCCAGGAAGACGAACTGTTTGGAGCCAAGGTTCAAGGACTCCAAGAGATCCCCTAGTTGTTCCGCTGCAACAGCAATGCACGGCACCCAGGCAAATGTTCACTGCTGACTTCCTGCACTGAACACTCTAAAAAATCAACCACCAACTCCATAAAACTTGTAAGTGAATGAAAAGTTGAAGCAATATGCAAGCTAGTTGCAGAATGTGACAAAATATGTCGGGCATCAAATGTAGAAAAACTGCTGGATGGCATGTCTGCCATTAATTTAGGCCTAAAAGTGTCAAAGGCCAAATTTGTTTGGAATTTCTCCTTCAGCAGTTGCTCTGCATTAACTGTAAAAAAAATGCTGAGGTTTGCACCTGAAGTGGTGTATGATAGAAGAGTCATTTGGGGGCCAAAGCAACGACTGCATGGGAATTTCAACTGAAATTTTGGCCCTGAAACCCTTCCACAATAAATCAATACTTAATACCCTGCCCATGAATGTTTTGATTGAAACCTAATTGCCCTCACCACAGATATGTGGCAACTCATGATTAACTAGGAATACAATGCAGAAAATAATGACTGCCTCTTTCAGCATGATGGATTAAAATCACTTCATGTGTTCTCATTTGAAAAGAGGGTGGGCTTCCACAGGATTATAAAACAAGCAGCAAAATTATAATAAGACACACGAAAAGAAAACCAACATATATATATATATATATATATATATATATATATATATATATATATATATATATATATATATATACTATAATTTTTGTTGATCTTGTCAATAGTTTAAGACTGAGAAGACAATACAATTCCACTTCTATGATGGAACAGTAGGAATTGGATGAGATCATGAGGAAATAAATGTCAAGATGCATGTGTGTGTGCATGTGTGTGTGTATGTGTGTGTGCGCGCGTGTATGCGCACGCGCTCATGCATAATAGTACAGAAAAAGGTTATGGATCATGACCGCTTGTCTGTTCTAAGAGTAATGAAAGAAAACAACCAGACAATCCACAATAGCTATACTACCATGCATACAGAATAGTAACATTCACTCCACAAGAGACCATAGAAGTGCAGTTCACCATGAGCATGCTGAAAACCAGCTCTCCAATTTCTCAACCAACTAAACAGAAGGTTCCAGAAATCTGTCAGGCAGGCTAGCCCCATGCACACTGTCTTGAGATAAGAATGTGGGTAGGAAAGTCATGCAGTTCAGTCTCACCTGGAGCTAACTTGATTAACTGTGTGACAGAGGGGCTGATCAGACTCAGCTTATCTGCTGAGTGATTGAACTGCTCTCTCTCGAAATACCTGGGGGGTGGAAAAAGCATGCAAATTAAGACAAGTCCTAAAATAATCCTGGCTCAAGCTAAACTTGTTGGAACTGTAAAAATATAAACCATTTTTGCCATCATAAGAAGGAATTTCCAGTGACATTTTCAGCGGGGATACAAGTTTCACATTTTCCACAGTGCAGAGTGTTTATGGTGTTTGTGTGCCCAGATAATGTTAGAGGTGAAGTAAGTGGAGCAAGCTACCACTACTGCTTCACAAAGCTGCCGTTACTATTGCCAAAATGCACTGTAAGTAACACCGAACCATCTCTGCAGCCAAGCTCATTCAAAGACAAATACTCAAGTCTGCCATTTAGACATTTACAAATATTCAAATCTGCCATGTTTTATTGTTTAAAGTAACAAGTACTTGTTTGCCATGTACAGACTTGCAAGTACTCAAGTTAGCCACTTAACGGTTACTAATACTCAAGCCAGCCATTCATTAAATTAAAGATACTCAATGCGTCATTTGCAGAGTTAAAAATATTCAAGTTGGCCATTTGAAAAGTTGAAAATATTCAAGTCAGCTACTTGAGTTGAAAGTATTCATCAGCCACAAAGTTTTGCATACAGAACACTCCATACAAACCAACAAAGAAGTCGTGAAGCCTCTTCTCACAAAACAAAAAAAAAGATGACATGAATATTGGTCAGCCAGTTCAAGAGAACATGAAAGATGGTTTTGGTTGATTTCATTCATATTTCAACACTTTCAGGACCCCAGACACCTGCACACATATCAATTACTTACTACCGCGACTGCCGGATGCAAGACCTCTGGAGTGTCATCATGATAGAAAGATACATGTACAATTCACTGCTTCAAATTGCCCAAATAACATCATGAACCAAGCAGATGTGATTTTTGTGCTGAAATAAGGTACTCATTCAAACATTGATTTCGTTTCATGAAAGAACAAGAAGGGCAAAGCCCATACGACTCACATGCTTGACCTTGACCTTTATATGACCTTGACCTTCAGGTGAACTTCAAGGTCAAGGTCAAACAACTAAACCTACCAATGACATCATACACAAAGAAATGCTTTACACATTTTTCCTACCAAAATACATGTGACCTTGACCCAAGGTCAAGGTCATCCAAGGTCATGCAACACAAAGCTGTTAATTCAAGACATAGGAAGCACAATGGTGCTTATTGGCACTTTCTACCATGAGATATAGTCACTTTTAGTGGTTCACTACCCCATTTTGGTCACATTTCATAAGGGTCAAAGTGACCTTGACCTTGATGATATGTGACCAAATGTGTCTCATGATGAAAGTATAACATGTGCCCCACATAATTATTAAGTTTGAAACAGTTATCTTCCATAGTTCAGGGTCAAGGTCACTTCAAAATATGTATACAATCCAACTTTGAAGAGCTCCTGTGACCTTGACCTTGAAGCAAGGTCAACCAAACTGGTATCAAAAGATAGGGCTTGCTTTGACCTATATACCACTTGTAGCTAAGGTCGCCATTCTCAATAACGTGGGAGAAAATTGGGAAAATGTGAAAAATGACTGTTTTTGAGACCACATTTATGGCTCCTGTGACCTTGACCTTGAAGCAAGGTCAAGTCACTATGTATGTTTTTTGAGGCCTTGTCATCATACACCATCATGCCACATTTGGTGTTGATAGACTTAATAGTCTCCGAGAAAAATCCAACGTTTAAGTTTTTTACGGACGGACGGACGACACGGCTCAGTACATAGACTCACTTTTGCTTCGCATGCGAGTCAAAAATTTCAGGAGAAACCAACCAATATCTCTAGAGTTAATTATAATCATGACTAAACTGAATTAATATCAAATTAAGAGTTAACACAAAAAACTTAAATGTGCCTCTTCAAAGAATGTTTTCTTTCACAATAATTCACTAGAGAAGCATTGATTCAGATCAGGCTCACACTATTGTTTTTGTCCAACAGGTAAATAATAAAATATACAAACACAGCAGAGTTGCTTTTGATAAATGCTTGCAGTATGTTGCAATTATGTTTAGGCAAGAACAATGTTGTAAAAATGTTGGTCAGTGTACACACACACACACATACACACACAGGAAGGGAGGGAGGGAGGGAGGGAGGGAGGGAGGGAGAGGGGGAGAGGGAGAGGGGGGGGGGGGGAGAGGAGGGGGGGGGAGAGGGGGAGGGGGAGAGGGAGAGGGGGGGGGAGAGAGAGAGAGAGAGAGAAAGAGAGAGAGAGAGAGAGAGAGAGAGAGAGAGAGAGAGAGAGAGAGAGAGAGAGAGAGAGAGAGAGAGAGAGAGAGAGAGAGACATAAACATAAGCATCATTATCATAATTTGTAAGCAGGTATAAACTAAAATAATAAAATAAAATATTCAAAATGAAGCATTCCTTTTTATCATTCATATCATTATGGGCAGGTTTTAGTTTTTTTGGGTCAAAATCTTTGTTTACGCACCTAGGAAGTCCATCTTTTCATATATGATAGATACTTGCATGAAGTATGCAAAAACAGACTTTGTAATGACATTGCTACAGTCACATGACCAATATGGCGGATGGGTCAATAAATAGTATAACATTTTGTGTGTCTGTTTTCTCTGTCAATTTTGAAGATATTTGCTTCAAACTTGGTAATCGCCTTATTCAAACATAGCTTAATCTCACAAACTAAAATTATAAGTTTTGAACCATATGTTAGGAAATGAGTAATTTTGAAAAAACACTTCATCTTTGTCCGTGAAAAAAAGTGTAAAGGTATGAAAGAATCATCCATAACTCAGAAGGTACTCAATTAACCTCAATATGCTTAGTCTATGATGATTCCATACAACCTTGGAGTGTGTGCTCAAAAGTTCAAGATGATTGAACAAGATCTGGCTGAGAAAATGGACACACAAGATCAGTAACAATTAAAAAAAGGACAAACAGAGAAAATTGTCTTGGAAGTCTTTATTCAGGAACTATACAGAAGGTGCACCAACTCATGTCCTCCCCTTCGGTAGGCTGAATCTTCACCTTTCTGAGCAGCTTTTGCAATACTTTTTTCCTCCTCTCAGCTTTTACTGCTGGAGCTGCCAGCCTGATTGAGGCCTTGACGCGTCGTGCATCAAGTGCCGCAAAGCCACAGACCATGTGTGGCCCAACAACTAGCTCTAGTCTATGGAAAATTTTGAGTTTTCCCTTCTCCCCTTCATTGAAGGCAACAACAGCCTCATCCACTGCCATTTCCAGCCTGGTTCTGTCCACAAATGTTTCTTTAGGGCATCTGGCCCATACCATGTGATGCAAACTTTCATTTGAATTCTGTGTTCCCCATGAATTTATTTTTGCAACAGCTCATCAGAGCTAAGCTCCTCAAAAACTGTCTTGATAAGTTGCAAGATAAACTCAGGCAGAGCATTTGCATTGGCTGATGTCAAATCACCCCTTTTGGCTGGGCACCAGTTACCACAGTCCTCATGGTCTTGCCCCCTATGCTTCCAAATGGCCATAATGGCCTTTCTCATTTCTTGTACATCGCCTACATTCTTCCTTATTGCAGCACCATAGTGCCCCTGAATCTTCCTGATTTCCTTTTTTGTCAATCCAGATCTTCCCCCCAGTCCCTGATACTTCTTGTCTCCTTCAACAAAGTGTTTGTGCTTGTTTTCAGCTACTTTGTCCAAGAGCTTTCTCCCCATCCTCTTTTGAACATGTCCACAGCATTCCAACTTGGCAATGGGCCTATTGTGATATATGGGTGAAGATGCTTTGGACACAGAGGAAAAACTCTTGGAATCTCCATCCCCTAGGTATCCAGTATATTTCAGTTCATGTTTACTTTCAGATCTTCTGAACATGTGCATCATGCCTGCTGGTTCCATTTGGCCTGATGAGCCCTCATGATTTTTGGAGCATTTACTTTTGTGATCATGATGCCACTTCTGAAAGGCCTCCCCCTGTAGTCTCTTCTTAGCTTTACAACAAGCATCACACTATGAACTTAGTATTTCTGTGTCCAGCACCTTTGCAGGAAGACCTGTGGGAGGAACAGATAAAACAGTGGCCACACCATTTTTGCTGACAAATCTTCTTTTCTGCCACGTGCCATCACATGAAACTGTTACCTCACCACTTGTACAGCATCATGCAATTCCCTGGCTGCCTGACCCATAGACTGATCTGCAACTGTGCGAGTGACATCAGCAATTTTGTTTCTTAGTTTGCCAAAAGTTACTGAAGACCCAGGAGGAGGCATATTCATGCCAGACAGGAAAAGCTTTGCTTGCTGGAAGTGGCATCCCATGCTGAACACTCCCATAGCAAATCGAGTATTGATATCATCTCTCCTGCATTGTTCAGCTGAAAACTGGCATTACAAGACTGACATGTGAATGTCAAGCAGAGTGAGAGTCCTTGTCTACTCTCTTACACTGCATACTCAGTGTTCTTGCAAACGTTGCACGGGAAAGACTGAATGAAATTGGACAGCACAGCAATGTAAAAAAATCTGTATCCTTCAAACTCAGTACTATCACCTGAGGATAAGACAGATGAGGAGTCCCAAGTTTCTGAAAGGATGCAGTCTGTGATGGCAATGCTGTTGGTGGCCCAGTCTGCGATGATGAGGCTGTTGGTGGCCCTGTCTGTGATGATGAGGCTGTTGGTGGCCCGGTCTGCAATGATGAAGCTGTTGGTGGCCCAGTCTGTGATGATGAGGCTGTTGGTGATCCAGTCTGTGATGATGAGGCTGTTGGTGGCCCAGTCTGTGATGATGAGGCTTTTGGTGGCCCAGTCTGCGATGATGAAGCTGTTGGTGATCCAGTCTGCGATGATGAAGCTGTTGGTGATCCAGTCTGTGATGATGAGGCTGTTGGTGGCCCATTCTGTGATGATGAGGCTGTTGGTGGTCCAGTCTGCAATGATGAGGCTGTTGGTGGCCCAGTCTGCGATGATGATGCAGTGGATGGTAAATGGGGGGAAGTAGCTGCTCTCAGAGATCCAGTGTATCTATTGCCATGAAATTTTCTCTTTCTTGCCTTAGGTGGTCTTCTTCGCTTCTTCTTGGGAGGCTCTGGAAGCTCACCAGTGTCCTCCTCCCTGGAAGACATCTTGATACTGAAAAAGACAAATACAGCTCTAGGGATGTCACAGTTTGGAAGACATAGACTATGATAGAGGCAGTGAGCTAGTGCAGTTATGTAAAACTTGGAAATCGTGTCTAATCTCTTTTGCCCATTGACTCCTCTGTCCATTCAGATGTGCACTTCAGCAGAGAGACAACAGAATGGTTTCTAGAAGAGCCTGTGCACTATAAAATCTTTGGAAATGATCATACGAATAGCCTGGCTGCACATCTACTAATCTCGTTATTTACTCCGCTCCTTTCACGATCGGATCAGCCTCTCAGGTTTCTGTTTATTTACTCTAACAATTACATTCTCCGATAGAAAAATATGAGAGTGTATTTGGTTGGTTGATGGGGTTATGCAAACAGCTGCTCAGCTGAAATAAACCTCACCGCGCGAAGCGCACTTCATTGTTTACAAAATCGAATTGAACCTCGGGCTACGCTTCAAAGTAAATCTGCGCTTCAAACAACACTGAGTAGCATTTGAACAAATCTATCATTATAAGAAGCAACATATACATACCTTTTGACGAGCTTTTCACTGTTTTCAAATGCTGATACAGTCCAAACAGCTGATTGATGAGAAACACGCGAACACAGCACGGTAGAGGCAGGAAATAAGCTTCAACGATTGGTCAATACATTTACGTCCTTTTTTCATGTGTGGCGTCCTTGTAAACAGTGAATAAAATTCTCTTTTCTTTCCCTATAGCTCATAGTTAAGAGAACCAATGAAATTGAAGCTTTCACAGCAATCACCATGTGTATTCAGTGTGGTCGGGGTGTAGAAAAGACGAATTGTGGTGAAATTTGTTTTGAAATCGGACACGTAGATCGTGAGATATGATTATTTAGAGTTACAAGTGCATAACTAATGAAGTGTTTTTGGCCCCACCTGAGTTCTTAAAAAATTATTTTACTATCAATAAGAAACAAACACACGACATACACCAAAAAATTATTTTAAAAATATTTTGAGGCAAGATAGAGAAAAGATAATTGAGAAAAGAAATTTATATGAAAGTCAAGAGGGTGAACATGATCTTGGTAAAAAAATCTCATTTTCAAAGATTTTAGTGAAAACGTTGGTTCTTCAGCATAGAAAAAACTAAAACCTGTCCTTATGGTGATCTGATTCTTTAACAAGGTGCATTTATCTCATTTCCATTTTCACATTATTTTTTTCAGTGAGAAAAACCACTTTAAACAATGACAAATGAGATACAATAATCTAACCAGACAACTAGTCCTATTATAGATCAGTTATTATGAAATGTGAGTAAGATTCATTTGGATATGATGGTATTTAACAAACATATTTTGTAAACACATGTAATTTTCAAAACAACATGTTTTTTCTGCTCTCAGAAAAGAAACAACTAAACATTCACGTCTCTTTTCTAACATCCACTTCATCCAGAGATGCAGTTATTCAGTCAGTCCTTGTGCCGAGGTCAAGTGAATTTGCAGTCGTCATGCTCCAGTTAGCAGATGCTTACCTTATAAAAGGCTTATTGCATCATACCATCACACTGATTCTCCAAATTTCCAGCACCTGACATCGCTCTCTGATTATCAAGCGTGACGGTCGAAGTGAGTGACAATGGATCCCTGCATACTTTTGAAAACCTTGTTCAAGGCACACTCACAAGAATCGCTGGCAAATGAGACTTTTTGGGGACGAACTTCAAGGCGACTTTGAAACGCCCTGGCATTAGTAGTAGCAGCAATGCTCGTGTTCATGCACACTTCAAGTTTAGGTACTCTCGATGAGCTAAATAGTCATTAACCCTCACCAAAACAACATCTGACCACTGTGTTCAATGGATGACTAGCAGACCGCCAACTCATTCACACAATTGTAGGTGTCAAGGTGTAATGCAGCTTCAGGTCGCAGGTTACTGGTGCGCAGACCGAAACAGCATGTAGTTCGCAGAAGTTGGGTGCGAGCCAGCAAGGCAAGCGATGATGAAACATGAAGTTGAACGAAATAAAACAAATCGTACAAACAGATTCAAGAGCTTCAAGTGCATTTACAAGTGAATCGTGGCAATGGCCTCAACTGAATCAGTGAATGTAAGCATAGTGTGTTCTTCATCAATCCCCCTCTTCCAGCCCAGCCCCTCTCCCTGCAGTCGATGTGTGAGCATTGACCGAGATTCAAAAAGCTATGTTTCATCCGATTATAGGTGCATCAGAAGGTTACCGAAAGCTACTTACTCGAAGCAGAAACCAATTAACTTGTCATTTAGCCAGCATGGGCTCTCCAAGAGCTGTATGTCGGATTTCCGCAGTAAACTGTCGTTGAAACTTAGCACGATTACATCGTCGTCAGCCATGGTCACCCTGCCATAACGGACGTCACATCCGGTTCGACCCGGCCCCCCCAGTTTCAACGAATGAAAAGCAAGGATACATCGTCAAATTTACTTTCATGAATAAAATCAAGGTCAAATTTTACTCCCCTCTCTCTCTCTCTCTCTCTCTCTCTCTCTCTCTCTCTCTCTCTCTCTCTCTCTCTCTCTCTCTCTCTCTCTCTCTCTCTCTCTCTCTCTCTCTCTCTCTCTCTCCAAACTATACGAATGAACTCGTATTCCTTTTCTGAAAGAAGGAGGAAGTCTCGAGCAAAGTGAGGCAACACAGCTACACTAAACAAAGTTGCACTTTTCCTGATTTAAAAGCCACAGTGAGACTGGTATAAATTTTACATTGCACACGTTTCGGGTCTCGAAGTTTTCGCGACCTCGAAATGTGTAGCAGTAGTAAGGCAAGAAACAGTGACGGAAATGGAAACCGACAGGGTCAAGGAAGGGAGATTAGGGGATGGATGGATGGTGTTTTACGGTCTATCAGCCCTAATAGGCTATGTAAGGCCATTGATTTAAGCACGAATATTTTTAGAGCAGTTTAGAGTAAACGCCACGCATGCAAGTCTAGCAGTGTAGCACTAGGAACTATGAAAATGCTACACAGCCTACCTCATAGAATTTTTCAAGTTCAAGTTCAAGTTCAAATCAAGTCACGGTGTCCCTAGTCATGATCGCCTCTTACGAATCGCGTAGGGAGACGCGGTGGGTCAATTCTTACCCCGGACCCACAGGGGTGGGAGATTAGGGGCACGTGGGTGGGAGTTGTTTTTGGAGCCTGATCTGTGACAAAACTACTGCAACGAGGGGGGAAACTTACAAAAGAGCTCAACACATGATCTAAAAGTGTCTTTTAGATGATAGATTTTTGCTCGATTGTTGGATTAAACATCTCTCTCTCTCTCTCTCTCTCTCTCTCTCTCTCTCTCTCTCTCTCTCTCTCTCTCTCTCATATCTGTCCTTCTTTCTTTCTGTCCTTAATTCTTTCCTTCTAGCATTTCAGCAATAAATGAAACTCAAACTTGATGTTATTTACATATGGCGGAGTATAAGTATTATATAAGAGTAAACGTATCTTTTCCATTCAACTCGTCATGAAATAGACAGAAATTTTGTGTCAGTCATTTCTAGAGCCCTTGTGCATATGCTTGCATGGTGAAATGATTCGAAGATGGATGGATGGATGGCCGGTGGGCCAGCCGGATGGACGGATGGACGGATGGATAGATTAAAGACAGAAATAATGTCAGGCATAGAAATACGCGGCTGGAAAATTACTCAGAAATAATATGCTCAAGCGGAGAGAGACAGAGATCGACACGTACGTACACACGTACACACGCACGCGCGCACACGTACACACACACACACACACACACACACACACACACACGACGCGTACACACACACAACCACACACAGATTGATTGATTGATTGTTTATTTTCAGCCGACGACCCACCAATATATAAATTACTCATATATATGTCGTGGCTAAAAATCGGAATTGCCTAAATCTGGGAATTAGGCACAGCGGTTGCCTATTTCAAGGAATAGGCAACAGCACTGCCTATAATGTCTGAACTCAAGTTTCTCGCTTGCCTATAACGCGAAATAGCTAGGCAGCCTAATACGCGAAATAGGCAGCCTAATACGCGAAATAGGCAAAAAGTGCCTATTTCACGTATTAGGCAAAAACTGAATAGATCTTTCTTCATTAAGCCAAGAAAATACACGAATTTTGCTGCCTAATTCACATATTAGCCAAGAATTGCCTGTTCCGTGTAAAATATTTTCTCTTTGGCAATGTTGTAATCTTCATTTAATTGCTAGACAATTGATTGTTTAAATACATGTATTGACTACTGAGCATTTTAGTAACCTGCTGAGCTGATATCCTCTCTAACGTTTGAATAAAGTTTCAGACTGAGCATTTTAGTAACCTGAGCTGATATCCTCTCTAACGTTTGAATAAAGTTTCAGACTGTCCTGTGTTGAATAATTCAGATCTGACCAAGGCAAGATTTTTTTTGATGACAACAAATCATAGAAAATAAAAACTCAAGCCTCACAAGCTATAATTTTGCCAGTTGTTCAGAAGAGAAGCTGACACCTTGACAGCACAGTGAAATTTCCTTAGAAGGATGGCCGATGAATTTAAGGAGAGGTTTGAAAAACACCTTCGAGAAGGAAACTATTCAAAATGGGTTCTGCCTGATGAGGATACTTACAAGCTGATAATTGCACTGCTGTCAAAGGATGCACCTTTGAACAGAAAATTCTATTATGTCACGGAGAGATTCGAAGTTATCAGCGTCGGAGGGGTGAAAAAAGTAATCAAGGTACGTCTCTCTCTCTCTCTCTCTCTCTCTCTCTCTCTCTCTCTCTCTCTCTCTCTCTCTCTCTCTCTCTCTCTCACCCACCCACCCACCCCTTGCGCTAGTGTGTGTGTGTGTAGAACGGTTCACATTCAACAGAATGTGATAACATTCAACAGAGTGTGATAATAACCACTAATGACGGCGATGAGGATGAGGATAATGATGATGACGACGACGACGATTATGTTGATGATAGTGATGTTGATGGTGATGATGGTGATGATGATGATGACGATGGTAGTGGTGGTGATGATGATGATGATGATGATGATGATGATGATGATGATGATGATGATGATGATGATGATAATGATGATGATGATGATGATAATGATGATGGATTATGTTGATGATCCTCCTTACATCCAGGAATGACTGAGCGCAATAGGCCATTTGCTGATTTAAATAAAGTAATGCGTGCTTCCATGCCATTTTTCAGCTCCTGACGGATTCTGACGAGGCTGTGCAGTACCTCCTGAAAGCCACAGAAATATTTGATGTGCTCATGGACGCACACGTGTCAACGGCAGACATGGGACAAGGGAATTGGGAAAAATACTGAAACTGAAGGCGCGAAGCGCCGAACCGACGGCGCAAAGCGCCAAGGAAGCTAGGGGGGTCCGGGGGCATGCCCCCCCGGAAAATGTTTTAAAAAGGGAAAGCGAAATGGTGCAATCTGATGCAATCTGAGCAGGAAAATTAACTTTCTAGGCTGTTCACTGAACAGCTACAGTACAAAAAAAGTAAATTTTTTGAAGTACTCATCCAAAATCACATGTCTGTTTTAGATTGATCTCTGCCATCAATAGTTGTGTGTTGGGTGTGCAAATACAAATAAATTGTACATAGAACAGTCTGTTCATTTTGTGACTGTTTATTCTTCATTTCATTGACACTCTGGGAAGTTTGCTGAAGAAATCCCTCAGGTCACCACTGGAAACCTGCCTTTTCTTTGCTGGGGCCGGCACCACATTAGCTTCACTCACGGGCACAGATGACGATCTTTTGTTGGTGGGGGTCTGCACCACCTTCATGGCGGAAGAAGATGCCATCTTGGGAATACAAAACCCCGAAGACACACCATTAGCAGTGACTGGAGGTACAGTTTCCCGTCTCGAAGCACTGACCACAGCTGATGTGGAGGGTGTGGGAGTCTGCAGCTTCTTTTTAGAAGAAGAGGCTACCTTGCGGCTCCATGATTTCCGAGCAAAAGCAATGTGGGATGGTCTACGACTTCGGCCATCAACTGGAACCGTAGCATGATGAGGTACAACACGGGTTGATCTCCAGGGAGTTCCAGTGGCTGCCGAATCTTTGGGTCCACAGGCGGCGTTGTTCGATGCAAATCCAATTTCAGTGCGTGTTTGTTGGTGGTGAGATGCTTTACCAACGCAGACTTTCCATTTGTCCCGTAATTGATGATTCCTTTCTCGCACCACTTGCAAATGGCTTCTCCAGGCACGTCGATTTTTGCGATGGAATCGCCGATCAACTGGGATCTCTCCTTACCCTTGTATTTCACTACAACTCTCTCCGACAGCCATTGCGCTTTCCATTTGTTTTTCACACTGTCAACCTTGTCGATGTTCGCGGACTCAACACTTTCATTTTCCGTCAACACTCGAGCAAAGACTATTCTTACAAAGACCGGTCATAACGAGCCTTTGCTATATAAAGTTACAAGACGCTGGGAAACGCAGCGCCCCAAGCGGAAGGTTACATGGGTGAATCAATGGAAGTAATCAGACCGCTTACCGACATGTAAAATTGCTTGTTTCTCGACGCGTTTCTGATGCGTTCCGATCATGTGTGTGAATAAATTTACAGTGTAATGTGTAATAAAATGATTTGCTGCAATAATGGGGGTGTTTTGGCTTTGTTTTTTGAAGCAGGCGTTGTGAAATCGAACGCGCACATAGGCCTATTAAATCTACATGGTGTTGATGGAACGATCTAATTTTCATTATTATCGAAGAATGCAAGCTTGTTTATCAACGTATACACCCCTGTGGAATATCTTTAGGAAATGCAAAGCAATACATACCTGTCAAGAAGGTGATTTGCGGCCAGAAAGTCATTCGATCAAGTGAATTCAGTTGCCGCATGAGAGAGGCGTCGACCTGCGTCGACCCAAAGATTATATAGTATAATCTTTGGGTCGACGCATGTCGACGCTTCTCTCATGCGGCAACTGAATAAGTGTGAATAAATTTACAGTGTAATGTGTAATAAAATGATTTGCTGCAATAATGGGGGTGTTTTGGCTTTGTTTTTTGTAGCAGGCGTTGTGAAATCGAACGCGCACATAGGCTTAGTAAATCTACATGGTGTTGATGGAACGATCTAATTTTCATTATTATCGAAGAATGCAAGCTTGTTTATCAACGTATACACCCCTGTGGAATATCTTTAGGAAATGCAAAGCAATACATATCTGTCAAGAAGGTGATTTGCCGCCAGAAAGTCATTCGATCAAGTGAATTCAGTTGCCGCATGAGAGAGGCGTCGACCCAAAGATTATATAGTATAATCTTTGGGTCGACGCAGGTCGACGCTTCTCTCATGCGGCAACTGAATAAGTGTGAATAAATTTACAGTGTAATGTGTAATAAAATGATTTGCTGCAATAATGGGGATGTTTTTGCTTTGTTTTTTGTAGCAGGCGTTGTGAAATCGAACGCGCACATAGGCTTATTAAATCTACATGGTGTTGATGGAACGATCTAATTTTCATTATTATCGAAGATTGCAAGCTTGTTTATCAACGTATACACCCCTGTGGAATATCTTTAGGAAATGCAAAGCAATACATACCTGTCAAGAAGGTGATTTGCGTCCAGAAAGTCATTCGATCAAGTGAATTCAGTTGCCGCATGAGAGAAGCGTCGACCTGCGTCGAGTATAATCTTTGGGTCGACGCAGGTCAACGCTTCTCTCATGCGGCAACTGAATTCACTTGATCGAATGACTTTCTGGCCGCAAATCACCTTCTTGACAGGTATGTATTGCTTTGCATTTCCTAAAGATATTCCACAGGGGTGTATACGTTGATAAACAAGCTTGCATTCTTCGATAATAATGAAAATTAGATCGTTCCATCAACACCATGTAGATTTAATAGGCCTATGTGCGCGTTCGATTTCACAACGCCTGCTTCAAAAAACAAAGCCAAAACACCCCCATTATTGCAGCAAATCATTTTATTACACATTACACTGTAAATTTATTCACACACATGATCGGAACGCATCAGAAACGCGTCGAGAAACAAGCAATTTTACATGTCGGTAAGCGGTCTGATTACTTCCATTGATTCACCCAAGTAACCTTCCGCTTGGGGGCGCAACGTGTCTCGATCCTCACAACAATGAGCTAATGAGCTATCTTTGTGTAACTATATAATCTTTGACTCGAGTAAGTCGCCATTTTGACTGCTTCGACTTCACAACTGCACAAGCGCTCGGAGAATCCGAAAACGAGTATTTTCAGCTTCGGCAAAGATCGGCAATGATCGTGACCAATCAAAACGAGCGCAAAGTTTGGATAAATGACGTCGCAGTACTTCGTGAAACATGACGGAACGACCCGACAACCGAACTTGCGAAAGCGCCAAAGTTCACCCTTACCCCCCCCCCCCCCCCCCCACCAAATTTTCTCTTCGGATTTGCATCGATCTCAGAAATGACCCATTGACTTTAAAAAAATACGGAAATCAGTATAAATACGGATCAGTCCCATGTCTGCAACGGGTCATGGAGGAGAAAAAAAGTTGAGGTACTTCTTGAGTGAAAAGTACTATAATGTGACCCAAAAAATGATCGCTGCTTTTGTGGAGAACTGTGATACTTGTCAGAAAAAGAAAACAAAACCCAACAAAGGTCTTGTTGTCAGACCTATCAAATCAAAAGATGTGGCAGAGAGAGGCCAGGTTGATTTGATCGTGATGGAATCCTCTCCTGACAGGCGTTATAAGTACATTCTCAATTACCAAGATCACTTTTCAAAAATGGCGTTCTTGCGCCCTAAGACGACAAAGACAGCGTACGAAACGGCTTACAACCTCATTGATATTTTTTGCATGAGATCTCCCCCAGCAGTGCTTCAAAGTGACAATGGCCGATAATTTTTTGCCTCGGTCATTGGTGAGTTGAAGGAAATGTGGCCTTAACTGACCATTGTGCATGGATCCCCTCGGCATCCCCAGAGCCAAGGCAGTGTGGAGAGATCAAATTGTGACGTCAAGCAAATGCTGGTAGCCTGGACCATTGATAAAAACCGCTGGCGCTGAACCTCCAGGTTTTGGCATTAAAAAAAAAGAAAAAAGAAGAACATCGGGTTCGAACCCGCAACCTCTCGAGAAAAAAGGGGGAAAAAACACACACACTCAAAAACACGAAAAACCAGGTCGGGTTCGAACCCACAACCTCTCGAAAAAAGAGAGAAAAAAGTTTCAGCGCAGAATCGACCCTGGTCACGCATGACCAAGAGTCCCACGCTCTACCAAATGTGCCATTGGAGAACTGATATGACTGAGTGTTTGTAAATGATTTATAACGTTCTTTTCCATAAACCACCTTGGTTCATATTTTGCAGTGTAAATTGTAGAAAATTGGATGATAGTTCATGAAATTTTAGTGATCTTGTACATTTTAGGATACTCAAGGTCTATTTCTGCCAAGTTTAATATCGATTTACTGCCATCAGGCCACGCAAACAGACTACCAAGTTGTTGCGCTCAGACGGAGGGGCTTTTCGAAGGTTTGGACCGGCCGCGGGGGTGGACAATTTTGACTGTAAAATGGTATTTTTTAAAGCAAAGGCGATTTTTTCTTCTTCTGGGGAGGATCACGAAAACTATTTATGCAATTGGTGAGCGCTCGTACAGCGTGAGAGAAATGCTGCTGGTGACGGGAGTGAAGGAAAAGGCGAAATATTATCGCCATTCCGTCAAATGACATTTGAGGGAGGATGTTTTCGAGTTTATGACCTAAATAAATCCCTTTTTTTACAAACCTCGATTCTGAAAATTTGATACATTTAATCGGACCTAACTTTCAGTATGTGTGCAAAATGTCAAGGAAATCCGTCTAGTAGTTTTTGAGATATCAGCCGTTAAGTCGGGACTGACACACAGACATACAGATAAAATTACGTGAAGTTATTGATCACGTCACACATTTTGCATTTTGCCATTCCGTCGATTGACATATTAGGGAGGTGCTTTTGAGTTTACGACCTTAAAAAATCACTTTCTTTTCAAACCTCGATTCTGAAAATTTGATACATTCAATCGGACCTAACTTCCAGTAAGTGTGCAAAATGTCAAGGAAATCCGTCCATTCGTTTTTGAGAAATCAGCCGTTAAGTCGGGACAGACAGACACACACACAGATAAAGTCTGTAGGACCTCCAGTAAACCTGGAGGGATAAAGTCTGTAGGACCTCCAGTAAACATGGAGGGATAAAATTGGTTTAATCAGGGCACTCATCATGATTTCTAATCCTGACTGTCTAGTGACATTTCTTGCATTTTCTGTGAGCGTCGTTCAAGGGCATAAAAAATGTACATGGGAATGTCTCGAGTCTGTTTTTAAACTTCTTTTCCACTTATCAAACGTGAGATATCTGTACAAACCGTATCCTGTAAATATCGTACTAAATATTTCTGTCTAATGTCGCTGTACACAAAACATAATAACAGAAAATGTACCTCATTCTCAGTTTCATTGCAGAATGGACATTTCATGTCAGGGTTATGATCTTTCCTTGACCGTACATTAATTTTCAGGTCATTGCATCCCAAGCGAAAACGAATAAAAGCATCACGAAATTTCTTTATGTTTTATGAAGGATAAATATTGTTCACATTCAAAAGACATTTTAAAAGTCCTATAAGAACCGCTGGCGCTGAACCTCCAGGTTTTGGCATTGTAGGGATAAGAAATCTTTCTTCCTCCTTCACCAATGTCCAATCTCCTCGAAATTACATCATGTTATTCAACGTCAAATGATCACGTCACACATGCCAAAACTTCCCTTGAGTCGGGACAGAGTTCCGTCCCTTGCCTTCTTTGCAACACCAACACGTACAAAAGTCACTTTCTTTTCAAACCTCGATTCTGAAAATTTGATACATTCAATCGGACCTAACTTCCAGTAAGTGTGCAAAATGTCAAGGAAATCCGTCCAGTAGTTTTTGAGAAATCAGCCGTTAAGTCGGGACTGACAGACAGACATACAGATAAAATTATGTCACGTTATTGATCACTGTCACACATTTTGCATTTCACCATTCCGTCAATTAACATTTTAGGGAGATGCTTTCGAGTTTACGACCTTAAAAATCACTTTCTTTTCAAACCTCGATTCTGAAAATTTGATACATTCAATAGAACCTAACTTCCAGTAAGTGTGCAAAATGTCAAGGAAACTCGTCCAGTAGTTTTTAAGAAATCAGCCGTTAAGTTGGGACTGACAGACACACAGATACAGTCTGTAGGACCTCCAGTAAACCTGGAGGGATAATGTTTCATGTAAAGCTCGAATGAGTGGCAGCAGATAACTGTTTAGTTCTGGCTTGAATTGACAATTTCGTTTGCCTGATCTGGCGAGGATCGATTCACGATCATTGAGCTGTGGTGGTCGGTGGTAAGGTTGGAGTCAAGTACGACGCAGGGGCGAAGTCAAGTTACTTTCCCACA
>JAWQFJ010001920.1:167005-178347 GCA_034096865.1 Theodoxus fluviatilis | reverse complement strand
AATGACAGAAATGTTTCTGGTGAGTTGCGTTTACTAAAATATGTTGTTTACATTGTCGCGTTAAAGTCCTTTTTCTTTGATGACTATAAGAACCCTAGCATAGTAACTCAGAGAAATTCTGTAGATCTATGTAAATACTTTGCTCTATGTCATAGCGCCTTATTTACTTATGTTACTTCATAATGTTAGTCGTGCAATAGAATTTGGAGTTTAAATCTCTATTTTCTTTCGTATTCCACTGCATGCTGATACTTGTATATAGTTAAGAAAGCATTATGATTGTGTACCAGGCCGCTTCCTGACAGACTGACTGTCTCTCTCCTGCAGCTGTGCATGTTGGCGGTGGCAGCGGTCCAGGCCCTGCCCAGGCCCCAGTGCGGACAGCCTGCAGACGTGGTCTTCGTGGTGGACGCCTCCAGCAGCGTGTGGGCCGAGGACTTCTCACGCCGCGTGCTTCCCTTCATCGCCGACGTGGTCAGCAAGTTCCACGTGGGCGCCGGGCCCCGCCAGACGCGCATCGGCGTGGTGACCTTCGCGTCCAAGGTCACGCCCCAGTTCCAGTTGGAGGATGGCGTGAACAAGGACCAAGTCCTCGAGAAGGTCAGCAGGCTTCTTTGTCCTTTCGCTGTATGCTTGGTTGCACGTCAATGATTTATTCTCGGTTATGAGTATCTTCTGTCATATCATTATTAGAGTCTTTGGAGCAACCAGTGTCTCAAGAACGATCCCCAGTATGGAACCCGTTTGCCATTTTACATTTGCCTCGTCTGTGAAAAATCAGGATAACAAGAACATAAACAATATCAACTGCAACAAACTTTGTCATGGGCTTGTGGTCAGTCGGAGAGCGAACATCTGGGTTTTTATCCAACCATTTTGTGTGTTGCACCCACAGATCCTGTCCATACGTCAGACGGGAGGAGACACGCACACAGACGAGGCGCTGGCCTACGTCAGTGACGTCATGATGACGGAGGCGCGCGGCGCCAGGCGTGACGTGGAGCACGTGACGGTGGTGCTGACGGACGGAGCCTCCAGGAACCCAGGGGCCACACGTCTGCAGGCTGCACGTGCAAGACAGGCAGGCATTCGCCTCCTGGCCGTGGGGGTGGGGAACGCAGACGACATTGAACTGAGCGACATTGCGTCTGACCCTGACTCCCAGCACAAGTTCAAGGTCACGAACTTTGGTGCTCTGCAGACCATCACGGAGCTGTTGGCCGCCAGTGCTTGTCCAGGTGAGAGAGAGAGAGATAGAGAGAGAGAGAGAGAGAGAGAGAGAGGAGAGAGAGAGCGAGAAAGAGAGAGAGAAAGAGAGAGAGAGAGAGAGAGAGAGAGAGAGAGAGAGAGAGAGAGAGAGAGAGAGAGATTCTATACAATTTTTGTATTCGTAAGCATTTTACGTTGTCGTGAGAAAAAAAAGCGGATTAACTCACATTTTCAGTCCATTTCATGTAGATAAAAGATTCTCTTTAAAACCCTTCAAGTAATATTTATGCATATGCTCAACTGGGGTGTATATCAGCTGTTTGCTTGACTCAACATTTTTGATTTTACATGCTTGAAAACTTGAAACGAAATTTGATTAGTACGGATATGTTTATGCCATCAAAACTTGCGAGTCATTTGACTGATGTTGTTTTCTAATATTCATTGGACGTTGTCTCATGGTTGCATTGATTTGTCTTCTAGCTACTTTACCGCCAGCTACCACAACCATGACTACCCCTTCCACTACGACGACGACCACCACCACTCCTGAACCTACTCCACTCAGTGCGTATCAAACCATATATTATATGAAAGCAAGCAGTTGACTAGCCTGATTTATTCAAGTTCTTGTACAATTAGGAGAGAAATCCGATGTGTTTGTGGATTTTATAATCATAATAAGAAGCATATCATAACGTATTTTTCGGATTAACGTTTTCTGTAATCATAACTGGTTAATCTTTGCAAGTAGTAAATGTGCTTTGTCAAAATATGTCCTCGGTGTAAATAAAAGGTTTAAATACCCTTCCACCATTTATTTTTAATTAAAGAAAATTGTACTTTTTTATTGCAGATATGCAGGGAGACCAGCCACTCAAGATCGAAGGTGAGCTATTATACATGTATTCTACATTATCTATCTTTGCATGAAGTATGTAGTCCCAAGAATTTTCTTGACAATTAGTGCCCCAAGCAATGCAAATATATTTGTAAAACCATTTGATACTTGCGACGTTGTCAATGTAAGACAAACGTTGAAGTACTATGCTCTTTTTGTGTAGACCGTTCAGAGAGAAATCTTGAGACACATAGCAATGTCCCGCTATTGTATTAAAGAGCTCCGCTTTTACCGAAGCCTTTTCCCCTACCAACTTGTCCATTTCATTGTAGAAACAATTGAAAGCCGATGTCAAAATTGTCTAGACCATCCCTATGTATAATGACAGTATACAGGTACCTGTGACTTCCCTCGAATATCACCACATTCTGTAAGCCCTGGTTTGACCGTCTGTCTGTCTGTTCGTTGCCAGCGTGCGGAGGCAAGCCTGCGGAGGTGTTCTTCCTACTGGACAGCAGCAGCAGTATCTGGGAGGAGGAGTTCCGCCAGCTGATGCTGCCCTTCGTCCGGGACGTGGCCTCCGCCTTCGACCTTGGCCCCCAGCGAACCCGCGTGGCCTTGACCACGTTCAGTGACCTCCCCCAGCCCGTGCTGTCCCTGTCTGACGTCACGGACAGGGCCGCCCTGCACAAGATGCTGACTCCGGAGAGAGTCAGGTCAGTGTGACATCATAACATTCCTGTTTACTACCCGTCAAAATCAATCTTTGTGGGACTTAAGTGGTTTTCAAACATTGAACTCGTAGATAACACTGAAATGTGAGCTGGATTAATTCTCTCATTCAGCAGTCAATGAGTAACCATCACTGAATGATTTGTTAAACAGTATGTAAGGTAAATATGGCAGGCTAAGATTTCCAGTGTAGAGTATTTGTCATGAAATCAAATTTGCTATGACGTAAGACATACATATCTCCACGTCCTTGTGGGTTTTTTCTGTGCTTACCTTTGTGTGGTCATGACAGGTACCTGGGCGGGGGCACCAACACGGCCCTGGCTCTACGCTGGCTGCGGGAACGCGGGCTGGCCCAGACCCGACCTCACGTGGCGCGTGTGGCCATCCTGGTGACGGACGGCAACTCCCGAGACCCCGAGGCCACGCGACTGGAGGCGGAGCGCGTGCGCCAGGAGGGGGTGAGAGTGCTGGCCGTGGGGGTGGGGCCAGCGGTGGACAAAGGCGAGCTGCGAGACATGGCTTCTCTCCCGCACGACCAGCACGTCTTCTCCGTCAGCGGCCTGGGTGCCCTGGCCTCGCTGAGGGAACTGCTGGCGCTGCGCACCTGTGTTTGTGGCCCTGACGGCCCGGAGCTTCTGCAAGACCCCAGCCTCCCAGGTCAGACAGCACCACCTTCATGCAGCATGACAGATAAGAGTGAGATTGTACGGTTGTCGAATTGGAGTCTTCACGAGAAACTTAACCTTATGTTGATATAAGGCAATCCTCGTTTGAAAGTTCAGTTGACATAATATTGTATCTCCTTTTTTTCTAGTGTTTTCTTACTTGAATGTTCCTCACAAGCAAAATCAATGGAGATTTCAAATGTACGTCAGCCTGAACCCTACTCGCACTTAACACATATTTTGAAAGGTCTTGAGTTTATGTGCGCATCATTCTCATCATGGTCTTCTTCTTCACCAGACGGCGCCGCTGCCTGCCTGGCCAATGCTGACGTCATGTTCGCCTACGACGCCCTCAGCCTGGGTCTGCACTCCTCCAAGGCCGTCAATGACGTCATCGTCAAGGTCACCGCTTACTTCCGGTCGGAAAAGAGTGTGCAGTTCGGGTTGGAAAGCTCTCAGTGCTTGTCGCAGGCCACCGTGGCCCTGACAGGAGCCCAATCCTTCTCTCAACAGCTGTCTGGCAGCTCAGCCTCCCTGGCCAGCCGTCTGCAGCCCGTGCTGAAGCACGTGCGTCACGTGGCCTTTCCCGCCAAAAGTCGAGGGGAGAGAAGTCGCGTGGCCGTGGTCTTCGCCAACGCCGGAAGTCTGGGCGATGGAGACGGCGTTGCCTTGGAGATTGCCCGATATGGGTCTCTCGGGGTCAAGGTCATTTTGGTGACGATGGGTCAAATGGACAAGGTCGTCATGCAGAAGGTGACGTCATATATTGACGGGAACAGCATCATCAGTGTGACAGATGGCGTGATGATGGACACGTTGCCTGAGGAACTCCGCTTCAAACTGTGTAACCACTAGGAAGTTTGTCTGTGACTGGAACATGGTTTGATAGGTGAGATCATTGAGTGAAAACCAACTCTCTAGTTTTCTTGATGCTATTAATGGAGAAGTAAAATAAGCCGCATATACTGTCGAAAATCGAGATGGATATATATTATTACTCGAATGGCGCATATCTGATCACATGGATACTAAGACTTTAATCTAAAATGTTGTATAATGGATTTTTGAACCAACTCTTGTCTTGATCTCAAGTTGATTATATACCGTCCATTTTCTCATTGTAGCCTATGTTTTCTAATCTGGCGGCTGTTCTTGTTGTTAGTTACATTGTTATGATTGTGTCTGTAGTCGTTTGAGTGAATGTACATTTCCGAACTTCTTTTTCTTTTCTTTCTTCTTCTTTTTTTTGGGGGGGGGGGGGGGGGGCGTTCATCATATTTGTAGTAGAACTAAAGAGGATCTTTCGTAGGGAGTGCATTTGACATATTTTCAAGTTCTTTCAGTTGAATGATGCATGAAATGAAACTATTCCACTTTTTAATGGCGCCACTAAAAGTGACATAATTATTCCTTGTTTGATTGGATTTTGCAAAAGGAAGATGAGTGAGTTTGGTGTGAGTTGATACAGACATGTGTGAAATAAAACTGAATTATAAGTATTTATTTATGTGTGAAAGTGCCCCGCATTATGCTAAGTGATGAAATGTATTTGTAAGAACACCATGCTAAGTGATGAAATGTATTTGTAAGAACATCATGCTAAGTGATGAAATGTATCTATAAGAACATCATGCTAAGTGATGAAATGTATTTGTAAGAACATCATGCTAAGTGATGAAATGTATTTGTAAGAACATCATGCTAAGTGATGAAATGTATTTGTAAGAACATTATGCTAAGTGATGAAATGTATCTATAAGAACACCATGCTAAGTGATGAAATGTATTTGTAAGAACATTATGCTAAGTGATGAAATGTATCTATAAGAACATCATACTAAGTGATGAAATGTATTTGTAAGAAAATCATGCTAAGTGATGAAATGTATTTGTAAGAACATCACGCTAAGTGATGAAATGTGTTTATAAGAACATCATGCTAAGTTATGAAATGTATTGTAAGAAACGTTCATGCGTCACGTTAAAACCTGAAGAGCGTGATTTCCATTATTGTCATGCACTGTAGACTAAAACGTGTCAAGACAGTTTAGAACAATTCAATAAAAGTATGTTTTAAACGTATGTTTCCGCTTTTGTCTGAAAATCTTTACTGCCAGGGTTTCTGTCACTCTTCCCCAGACTTTATTTGCTCTGGAGCTGTCTTAAAGGAAAATCAATATTGACAATGAGGAAAACCGACTTGACAGATGCAGGAATACATATAAACAAAACATAAAGATGTTGCCAAAAAATGGACAGACATTTGCAGGCTTTTAACCAGCCAAGCAGCGAGCCAGTAAGGGAAAGACTGAGGCGCACGTGTGCGCACATACACACGCGCATGCGCAAGAAGACAGCTGTTTCTGTCTCTCTGAGTCTCTCTCTCTCTCTCTCTCTCTCTCTCTCTCTCTCTCTCTCTCTCTCTCTCTCTGAAACAATCGTAGTCGCCTAATAATAGGTACAGTAGCAAGGAAGGCGACCTTTACAACAGTTTGAAACAGATTGTTGAGACAGAAATAATTGTGAATCACATTACAGAAATTGAAATATGCCATCGGCGCTCAGATAAAGGCAGAAGAGCACTAAATATGATGCAACCTGGCTGTGTGCTATCCGTGGCTTGTATCTGACGTCATGGGCATGCCATATCATTCTGACAATTTAAGCAGTCACTCGCCATCTTCTCTCCCCATCTCCTCCTCCCCCCCCCCTCTCCCCATCTCCTCCTCCCCTCTCGCCTCCCCCCCCCTCCCTCTCGCAAACCTTTCCCCCACAGCACCTCCCTCTCCCTAGTAAATGCAGGGCGGGTTCATTCACATCCTTCCCAGCTATTACCTACATTCCTGGCAATAACCTCGGAACAGTCATCCCATTCAGTCTATGAGTTGACTTACTTGACGTGTGCCTCTTGATCCCTTGTGGAACATAGGGCCGCACCACCACTCCTCCAACGCACGCGGTTTTGGCAGGTCCTCGGCAGCTCGGCCCACGCCATTCCGGCACTTCATCTCAGTATAGGTACCTCTGCGCCCAGTCTGCTTTTGTCGTCCCACTTTCCTCTTTCCTTGGAGGTTTCAGTCGAGGGCCTGCCTGGTGATGTTGGATGCACTCTTTCCTAGTGTATGGCCAATCCCATCTCCACTTTGTTTTCTTTATATCTATCTCAATTGAGGCGTGTCTTGTCCTGGCCCACAGCTGATCGTTGGAGATGCTTTCTGGCCACCTGATATTGAATATGTTTCTGAGGCTTTTGTTGGTAAATTCGGTAGCTTGTGGGTGTTGGTTTAGGTCACTCGCCATATTTCTGAGCCACAGAGTAGGACTGCCTTCACGTTGGTATTAGTCTATGAGTACTCGGACAGAAATGCTATAATGTTACAAATGGCGACGGAGTTTCTGCCGACTAAACATAGAGCCTCTTGCATCCGGACTGTCGCTACCCTCAGCATCACATCCGGGCATTTGTTGATCTTTGCTTGAAGGTTGCCTCACAGCAGCTGGGGGCGAGGCAGAGATGTGGTATGTTGAAGTACTGTGTGACGTCAAGCAAGGAAGAGAAGCAGACTGGGGATGTACGCGAGGAAAGCTAAGATCTTGCGAGGAATAAGCCGGTGTCAACATGTGCCAACATGCTGAAAGCAGATGCAAAGGCAGGCAAGTGTTGGCACATGCTGACACCAGCCTATACCTTGCAAGACTCCGCGTATATATGCAACCGCCGCCCTGGTTGCGGGACGTGTAGAAAGAAAGAAGGTCCATTGTGAGGCTCACGTGAGTCTCTGACTTCATGCACACTATCAGGCAAGAGGAAGTGTCTATATGGAGTGGGCGTCAGGCTTTGAGCGGAAGTCTTGCAAAGTTAAAGTCTTGTGTACACGGCGGGGGATTTACACCATTCTGTGAACCCGAGTTAGTAGTGACTCTGGCACAGTTCGCAATGAATGAGTAATAGACTTGACCCTTGGTATTACAGCATTGCGCCAAAAATAGTTCGCTCTGATACTATTTTTTCTCTCTCCACTTTTTACATAAATCATTCAGATGTCAAAACGTGTTTCCATTTCAATACAAACATATTATTGTATCGAATAAACGCTTGTTTGTTGTCTCAAGAAAAGTAAGTAATGAGTTTGATGCGAAATAGTCTCAGAACTACTTTAACAGCGTATGTCAGGGAGCAGATCGGCTATCCCAAAAGCCTCTAGTGTGACCCTCATTTGAAAGTTTCGGACGAAATCCTTACATCACGTGATGTCAACTGTGCTAGAGACTGTCTCGCCGGCAGGCGATGTCTCTAGTGAACTAGAATGATTGCACACTACAGTTGCTGGTTTCGTAGATGAGAAACAAGCGAATTTCGACCTTCCACATGCAAAACTCTGTCGATTATAAATAAGCGGATGCTGCATAACATATGTCATGCCTCTTCAGAAAATAATCTCATTGACTGATGTATGTATGGTAGAGTGTGTTTGAGTGTGTGTGTGTGTGTGTGTGTGTGTGTGTGTGTGTGTGTGTGTGTGTGTGTTTTGACCGTGCGTGTGTGTGTGCGTGTGTACGTATATGTGTGTTGTTACAGGGATTTAAATAAACTTAATAAAAACGGTCCCGGGTAAATACAAGATTTTTAATCAATCAATGTAAATCGTAACTTTCCATAATCAGTGGTGGAAAAGAAAAGAAAATTAAATAAAAGTGGAATCACTGATAAAATGTTAATGGAGAAGTATAAACACAAGTAAAACTCCGGTCAACCTGCTCACATGAAACTAATCAAACGTAGGTCAGCTCTTGACATAAAAGACTACTTCGACCAACCTTCCATCTCTCTCTTTGTCTCTCTGTGTCACTCGTTCCCTCAATCAGTAGGCACGCCTGCCGAGCAGACCGTTCGTTCTTCTCTTCATCTGCTTCTCTCTTCTCTTCATCTGCTTCTCTCTTCTCTTCGTCTGCTTCTCTCTTCTCTTCGTCTGCTTCTCTCTTCTCTTCGTCTGCTTCTCTGCTGTGTGGGGACCGATCTCTATTCTCTGTCTTCTTGCGCTCTCTTATATCCTAACAAGGCAGAACTCAACTTCCACTCACTCCAAACTTTACACTCTTTTGGACTACCAACCTCACCCTCAACGCACCAGCAAAAACCAACTCTCTCAGGTGAGACACTTCCAAAATCATATTTCCCCATCACAGTGTGTATGTGCGTCTGTGTGTGTATCTGTATGTGTGCTTGTGTCAGAGAGAGAGAGAGAGAGAGAGAGAGAAGAGAGAGAGAGAGAGAGAGAGAGAGAGAGAGAGAGAGTGTTATCAAGTTCAAGTTTGGGTGTCGTATTACGGCACAATTTATTTCATAACTCTAAGGGGCATTCAGAAAATAAACATACATGACAACAACAAACAAAGGCAAAGAGAAAGAGAAGGAAAACATCAAACAAGGGGCAAATCAAACAAAGTCAATATCAAGTGTATATATACAAAATAATAAGAACTGGCTTCTCTGCTAATTCGCCAAACTTTTGCAAATAAAATTTATAAGAACAACTAACTTTGACAATAGTTTCTTCTTATTGCTACCTAACAGTTGATTAAACTTAAAACTATTTGGTATTCTACAGAAATACGGTGGCAACAATTTACATCTGATATCTCTAAAACATTCTGACAAACATAGTGAAACTCGTCCCCAATATCAGCTGAATTGCATTTAGTGCAAATGCGTTGACATCTTGGAACATTAACAAAGCGTTCTTTTTGTACATAAAGATTATTGTTCAAAGTTCTATACTTCATAAGTGAGATACATTGGTTATGTGGTAAAATACTAATATATTGTTCACATGAAAATATATCTTTATATATTCTATAATTACAAAAACTGGTTTTAGTATCGACCTCAGTAGGCCATCCTTGTAAGTACTGGTCATACAAACATCTTCTTACTCTATCTTTGAACCAAGAAGCTGAACATTGTAAATTTCCTTGCATATACCAGAATCCAGAAAAAGCTAAGTTATCCAAAGTTGTTTTAACTGCGGTTAAATACTCAGAGTCCAGAATATTTAATGAAAAAGTTTATAAGAAAACAAATATGCAATACTTGAAAACTTATTTCTGTTCTCGGGGTTTATTAGTTTGTACCAGAAACAGAATAATCTACTTTTTGCAATATCGTCTAATGGGAATTTTCCAATCTCACCAAAAACCATAGCACTGGGAGTTGAATTTCTCAATTTAAACACAATTTTATAATAACAAAGCTGTAACTTAATTGCAAGTTTGCATGAACCAAACCCCCACACCTCCTAACCATACAATAAAATTGGAGCAATCATCCTATCGAACAATCCAGTTGTATATCCAATGGGAGTGACAGTTTTCTACAAGTTTGTAACAATGAAAACATGGCTCTTGATGCATGGTCATACACATTTTTTGTGCCACAGAAAATGTATTGTCATAATTTATTCTTAACCCTAGGTATATAACATCAAACACAACCTCTACCGGCTCACCGTTATACAAGAAAATTGGCTTATTTCTAATTTCCTCCTAGAAAAAACCGATCATTTTCGTCTTGTTTATGTTGACATGAAGTTGCCAGGTATTACAGTATTCATACATCCGATTTAACAGACTTTGCAAACCTGTTTCAGATTCCGAACATATCACAGTGTCATCCGCATACAATAGCAAAAACATTTGAAACAAAGCATTCACATCAGATTCATCCATGTTAGTCATACTAGCCTCATTAGACATACTGTTCAACCTAATATCGTTCTGCAGTAAACAAAACTTTAAATCGTTCAAAAACAAAGCAAAAAGCAATGGGAGACAAATTTTCTCCTTGTCTGACTCCACACAAACTTAGGAAATAACCAGAATAAGAATTATTTACTTTAACACACGACTTGGCTTTATGATACATATTTTTTACAACTTTCAAAAAATTACCATTGACATCATAATTTAGCATTTTGCCCCCCAGAAAAGCTCCTCTTACTTTATCAAAAGCTTTCTCATAATTTATTAAGGCACAATAAAGACGCTTTCTTTCATGCAGGAAAAAACCCAATACATTGTGCAAGGTGAAAATATGGTCATTGGTTGAGAACCCTGAACGGAAACCTGTCTGCTCCTGGCCTATCTTACTATTGCTCTCAAGAAAACTAGATAATCTTGAGTTTAGCACAGAGGTAAACAATTTACCGAAACAACTAAGAATAGTGATACCCCTATAATTTGATGGATCTTCGGGCGAACCTTTATTCTTATATATTGGGATAATTTCACCAATACACCATTGTGTGGGCACTTCACCAGATTGCAAAGCAACATTAAACAGTTTGACAAAGACATCTAAGATGCAATCTCCGGCCATCTTCAAATACTCGTTTATTATCATGTCTTGACCACAGGATTTATTGTTTTTTAATTTATATACGTTTTTAGTTATGGGTGGTTGCACTCAGGATAAAAACCACAACGCTTGTCGTCTAATGGTATCATATTTATCGTGTTATGATTACACTGTTAATTGTATTCATTGCTGAAGTGCTCACATTCATCAGGATCAAGTAAATAGCAAATGTCTCTGACATGCGCGCACACAAAATGTTATGCTTGTATAAATGATAGTCTTTAATCGTTTAGAATGATTACAAAAAGACTTACAGAACATTTCACAAACAAAACAGAGTTGCGCACATATGCAAATCATGAAAAAATTCACCTTATAATACACATTTTATGTTACGTCCTCGTGATACACATGCACGATATATTATTATCCATAACTGTCTGAATAAGATTACTGTATTATACAAAGACAGAAAGCAAGCAGTGTTGACAAGTGATACAAAAACATTATTTTTTTATTATGCAACTCATTCGGTCAT
>JAWQFJ010001920.1:157005-162005 GCA_034096865.1 Theodoxus fluviatilis | reverse complement strand
CTTTTCTCAGCGTTTGCTCAAAAACTGCTTTTCGGACTGAAGCGTTGTTTCTCTTGCCCGGTCACATTCGATCGCTATCGACGTCACCAAACAACTTGAACAATTTGCATCATGAGCGGACTCTGCGTCTAGCTACATCAAATACAAGTATTAAAAGAAGTTAGTAAGAAAGTAAGAAACTCCTGGGAGGAGCTATATCAACAGGACGGTCTTCAGTGGAAGAATCCCCGTCAACAAGTGTTTCGGCCCTCTAACTTCCTGACACTCTCGGGGGGTGGGCCACACCTGGTCATAACTCCAGGTGCCCGCCTGTTGGTTGATGATGCTCTGTTTGTTGGGATCTAAGCCCAAGTTATAAGTTATATAAGCCCTACTGATATGGTCCAGATCTTTACTATCATCGCTTGGAAACGAAGTCGCCTTTTCCTAGCTTCAAAGGTGATTTGGTGATTAGGGCGATGCAAGGATATATCTTTGTGTACAGGTTATTACATCCCACATTTATGTGACGTTTCGGAATTGTAGAGAACGGGTGCCTTATTACTGAGACATTGCTTCTTGCTAGCAACGAAAGTGTGATAAAGCGCATAGAAGTAGAAATGTAGTTCTTATACGGACTCTACCAACGATGAGCAAGTCGAAATCGAATGTAACAGTAGGACCTTTGCTGATAAACAAGGAACAGTACATTCCACAGATCTATCTTCCAGACTGCTTTTACCACTGCTCTCGTGAATCCAGCCAAAAAGTTCATGTCAGGTGAATGTCAACAGGTGATCGAGCTCTCTGACATCGACTAAACATCTTAGGAAAGTATAATGGTGGAACATCATCCTTTGGAGATCAGCAAGAGCAATAAGGAGTAGAACATAAAGTATACATGTGCACTCATCGCCTTCAGCAAAGCAAATGAATCTGGAAAACTTGGGCTGTTTATGTGATAGCAAGGGAAAGGCAGAGCACACGACCTCATTACAAGAAATGCCACGTGGCCCGCAGCGTTGACCTTACGTCTTCTGGTCTGGCAGCGGTCCCCCTCGTAGAACGTGGAACACACGCAGCGGATCGGGTCCCTCAGACAGGTGCCCTCCGCGCAGTAGTTCCGATCGCACTTGTCTGGAGAAACATGTATCGTCAGCAGAGCAGAGTGCGACACACGGCTGCTGCAGTTAGACACCAGTTCTTCTGTGGATACCCACAGCGATGTTTTTCTTTTGGGAGACTTCTTCAGATCAGGGAACATTCTGAAGTAGTTTAGAGCACGACGGAAGTCGTATGCATTTACAGTAATTACTTTAGAACTGTGATGTTTCCGAAGGAGGCTGACGTGGAAAAACTACCAAGTATACACCACAGATATTTTCATGGTAGTTTTTAGTCTTCATACTCACAAACGTCTCTGGGAAAGTCTCAATCAGTGCAAAAACAGAAATAATAATCCGACAATTCTAAAAGATACTGTTAAAAAATTACAACAGATTCAAAACAGAAAAGAATAATTTTATAATGATGGGTTAAAGGCACGAGTAATCGACTAGACATTAAATTGTTCTGAGATATATATACACGTGTGTGTCAAATAAACAAACATAATCCGAAAAATACAAATCCCTTACTCTCTGAGACAGATATAAACGTTTTTATCCATCAAAGTCAGAGCAGACAAGAAATGACGTCACTTACGAGTGCAGGTGTACCCGTTTCCCTCATAGTCAGTGTTGCAGGTGCAGACAAACTTGCGAGTGACGTCATTACGACATGAGGCGTCAGCAGAGCAGTTGCTTCGGCTGGACCCGCAGTGACCTGACAACAGAGTGACGAGAAATCAGAAGAAGCAGCTACCCGTTGGTGGTAAGAATGACATTACCCTTACTCATTTTCATGTCATTTCTTCCGTTGACTATTTTCTCGATGACGCCATGCGTTGTGCAGTCTTCATTCATGGGCCAAACAATGGCTGATGAGTCCAGTGCTGGGTGCACGCACTTGGGGTTAGAGTGCACACTGGAATGACGTTGTGACTGGGGTGGGTGAGCACGCCTATCAACGTTCCCTGGCACTGACGACGCAGTCTCGCCAGCTGCTCTCGAAGGCAAAACAGGTTTTCCTTCGCCAAGGCCCGCCAGTCATGATTACTCTGAGGTCGCAACTGCTGCTGTCTCGTGGAAATGCCACAATGCTAGAGTATGTTTTTCACAGGGTTTTTGTAGCTTTTCATGTCATTGGTCATGATAAACATCCATAATGTACAAGAAACATTCTGAAGAATTTTTTTAAAGTGCTAAACATGGAAGGGGTTTGTAATTCATTACGTTCGTTCTGTGCCTTCCCAGCTATCTTTTTCCAACATCTGCTTCTCTACTCTGTCTTTTCTCTGTGTCTTTATTTCTGAATGTGTATCCATCTACATGCACAAGTATGTCTACCCACCCATATGACTGTCGGTACATCTTTCCCTTTCTTTTGCTCTTTTATCCGTTTATCCACCCATTGTGCACCCATTACCTATACTCTCTCTCTCTTCCTCTCTGCACTTCTCTCTCTCTGTTTCTCTCTCTCTCTCTCTCTCTCTCTCTCTCTCTCTCTCTCTGTTTGTCTCTCTGTCTGTCTCTCTGTGTCTCTCTCTCTGTGTCTCTCTTTATGTCTCTCTCTCTGTCTCTGTGTGTCTCTGTCTGTCTCCGTCTGTCTCTCTCTGTCTCTCTCTGTCTCTGTCTGTCTCTCTGCCTGTCTGTCTGTCTGTCTGTCTGTCTGTCTGTCTGTCTGTCTGTCTGTCTGTCTCTCTCTCTCTCTCTCTCTCTCTCTCTCTCTCTCTCTCTCTCTCATCTTTCTCTCTGTGTGTGTGTGTGTGTGTGTGTGTGTGAGAGAGAGAGAGAGAGAGAGAGAGAGAGAGAGAGAGAGAGAGAGAGAGAGAGAGAACTCACCGTTGCAGTCTGCAAGGCTGCTGGCTCCAGTGAAGACGGTGAAGCCGCCGTCCGGACACTGCAGACAGATGAAGGCCGAGGTCCTGGGCTGGTAGGAGTCCGCCGGACACAGCGAGCACCGCCCCGTGGTGTTGTGGAAGTACTGCCCCGCCACGCACGTCGCTATGCACAGGAAAAGATGTGTGCACTTTGAACACTGAGTGTCACGAATTCATTCATTCTTTTTTTCTTTCTTTTCATCATTTATTCATTCAACCGTTTACTAGTTCGTTCATTTATTCATGCTCTCATTCATTTTTAGTATAGTTGGTCACGCACTTACTCGCGCAGTGAATCATTTCTTAATGAAGCACTCATATATATTTCATATCCTACGTTCAGTCATTCATTTACTCACTCATTTGCTAATTAATTCACTCTCTCCACTCATTCCATTCACGCCACTCACTCAATCCCTGACTGTCTCACTTACTCATTCACTTACTCATTCACTCACTCATTCACCCACCGCCTCAACGCCCGAACCTCAACACTTTACCACGGGCTCACACAATGTACAGGCGACGAATTAAGAATTTTGAATGTAAGCGATTGACACAGGCAGTTTTACAGATCCAACGTCTTTCCGCAAAAACAGCAAATCACGCGAGAGCAGGAACGCCAAGCGAGCGATCGACAAACGCACGCCTTCTGCAAGGGAAGCAACACCGATACTGGCGCAATGCAGGGGAAGCAACTCACGAATGTTGCAGAGGCTGAGTGACGTAGTGCCAGGGCCTGCCGTGGTGAGGTCAGTAGGGCAGCTGACGCAGGTCCAGGAGGAGGGGAGAGCACTCTTGTCTCGGTACGTCCCTTGAGGACAAAGCTGGCAGCTGGAGCCCACTTGATACTGGCCTGAAGGGCAATCCGCTGAGGAGGCAGAAGCAAGAAAGAAAAGATCAGAAAACGGTGTTCATGAACGGATAAAATGCATCCTTACCTCTTTGAGAAATGCACATTATTCATGAAGAGGAATATTTCAAACCAACACCGTTGCATGGAAGTCCCCACGACTATGATTTCCGCCAGAGATGTTCTTGAACGAACACATTGGCAGATCTGACAGCATGTACATTATTGCATTATCGAAATATCCCAGCGCTCGTGCACTTGCATACAAATGCACACGCGTGCAAACACACATGCACACACACACTCACACACACACACACACATACACACACACACACACACACACGCGCACTCACACACACACATACACACACACACACACACACACACTGCCAGGGACTCACGCAGGCAGGCTGACACGTCAGGGCTGGCCGTGGCGCGGGTGGTGGTGCTGGGAGGACAGGCCTTGCAGGACGTCTGCAGGATCAAGTCCTGGTAGCTGCCTATGGGGCATTCCACGCAGGCATCCAGGCTCGTGTTCACGTACTGGCCTGGCTGCTCGCACCGCACTGCAGGTAGAGGCAGAGGTCAAGGTCAGGGCATTGTAAAGGTCAAAGCATCAGGTTTATATAGATGTCTACAAGTAGACATGGAGCGACAGCCAGCTTGGATATCGAGCGGCGCGATCAGCAGGCTGTGGACACAGAGCTGTGGCGGCCCCACCAGCAATGTCACAGTTCAAGTGTCCCAACAAGTTTTGTTTTTAAGGTACAGGTGTGAATTTATATAGTGACTTATCCCCCATGTCTGGTTCTCAAACCGCTTTTCCCTTTATCCCCTGATCACTGGGCCACATTATGCTTCCTTCACTGGCACCTGACGCCAAACACGTAAACAGACATGAGATGCACACTGTCAGATAACACCACCAACTCCACTCCCTGGGGAGCATTCCAACCCGATGCTGGCTCATGGCCGCATACAAGGGTTAATCGCATTGCAGTGTATCACCATCACTGCCCTCTCAGGTACCCGGTTTTACTCCTGTGTGGGGAGAAGCACGGTGAGTTAAGCACCCTTTTCAAGGATGCAACTCTGGAACCATGCAGCCTCGAACGCCGCGCCCTCTAGCCCCAAGCGACTGCGCCATCCACACCTGCCATCCACACCTGCCATCGCCTCTGCCGC
>JAWQFJ010001920.1:129505-152005 GCA_034096865.1 Theodoxus fluviatilis | reverse complement strand
CACCTCGGATTTTTGGCGAAACGTGGGAGTAAGATAACGTGAAACAATTGAAAACGGGAACCAGATTCCTGACTGAAATGAAGAATTTGTAAAACGAAGCAACACAAACTGCAAATTTTCCACACAGTATCCAAATTTGTATCGCAGAACTACTGATGTGCAGTTATGTCATTTGCTTCCATGTACCAATAGTATGTAGGGTATCTTTGAGATCAACCCGGAGACAATTTCTTCAGGTCCACCTTTAACACATAACCCAGTCATCACCCGTAGCACTTACAGATGCATTCAGAGGCGTTTGTGGCGCCCTCCCTCTCCGTGGTGGTGTCGGTGGGGCAGGGGCGGCAACTCGTCTGCCACTTGTCAGGCTGGTAGGTGCCGTTGGCGCACACCACGCATGCGACGTTCGATGCATACGACCCAGCAGAGCAGTTGGCTGCAGACAAATGTCAGAAGATATTGATGACTATGTCTGTTAATTGGTCATCTTCCTGTGCAGCACATCGATATTTACTATCATCATATAGCTCATGTCATTTGTTGTCTTCCGACAGAGAGCATATGGTGGGCTTTATGAAAATAATCCTTGGCAAGCAATCTCTTCAAAATACATGTTCTGGTACGTTGCACGTGGACAGCTCTCACACCCATCCTCCGTGGCGTTGATCCGAGTACCCGCCAAACAGGCACCTACACAGCCAGTCATGGAGTAACAAGTTGTGCGCATGGTATTACATAAAAGGGACACGTGCTCATTCAAGTAGAGATTAAGAATCTCTGTGATGTGAACGAATGTCGTCTTCAGATAGTGGTGCACCAAACGTTTTCTTAACATGATCAATCGTGCGAAAAAACACGCACACATTTTTAAAATTATATTAAAGAGGAAAAATTTAATAATACAGTTAAATAAGGAAGGAAGCATTACCCCATTCCCCCCAAAAATAAAAAAAACAATCAAAATGAATGTCTACATCACTCACGGAGGGTGCAGTTGCTGGAGGAGATGGAGCTGTTTCCAGGGGTGACGTAGTTGGGGTCAGGACAGGCCGTACAGTTACTGAAGGGCTCTACTGCGTTGCTCTTGTAGAAGCCCACTGTACAGACACGACACCCACCCTGGCGGTCCAGCTCTTGGCCCTCAGGACAGATGGCTGAAAAGAACGATTTTTAAATAACAAAATATTAGCGGACCATATACATTCTCAGTGAAGCGCTAGAGGGCTAAGTAGCAATTTCATCATCTGTATTTTTTAAATCAAAGTATCCAGAAGCTTACCTGAAAATACTTCATAGTGTTTTTGAAGTGAAACACACAGGATTTTTAGAGAAAATACGGATATTTACAAATGTGGGCCCAAGTAACATAGCTCAATGACGATTTGGCTGAGGGATTGGTACATAATTGAACCTAATATGATGATCTTAATGCGCAGCAGCCTTAACGCTTACTGGATTTGTAAAATCACCGAGTCATTCTCATCTATTACACCGTTTTCTCAAGCTTACAGACAACCAATGAATGAACGAATGCAGTTTTTCGGCCTGTGAGTCTTTGTAGGCTATGAAGGATTACACTAAATTAATTGAGAGTTGGTGATTATAAGAGCAAGTCAAGTTACTATACCCCTGGTTATTCACCTCTTACAAGACGCGTAGGGCAATGCTACCGGTCAGTTCTAACCCCCAACCCATGAGGTTACAGAAAACCAACAAACGGAGTAAGAAGTACATATTTACACAATCCGCATGAGAACTCAATCAGCAATACTTTGACTGCCTTGCCTTCGCAGCCGATGTATGGAACCTGAAACCCTTAATTTAAATCATTATCATACCACGACATTAGGCAGTTGGTCAAGAGGAGCTAAACCCATCCAGGACTTATCATATACGATCAACGTGCAAAATCTTTTGATTCCTGACCTAAACAGCCTAGGAGGTAATATCACTTTTATACTTTGGTCCCTACTGCCCATTTGCACAAAAAGAACAAACAAGATATCGAAGCACTTCGGTACATTGAAGTCAGCACTTTCTACCACCGCATACCTTATAGGTTCCCGGGTAAAAATATATTTTACAAAATTGAGGATGAGATTTTTACTTGATTTTCATATACAACTAACAATATATTGGTTCATCAAAACAGCTGTGACAGATGTCTCTAGGTATAGACAGCTACATAACAACAACCATTCATGATTTCTCAGTACAACTCGACATTCAATCTTGGGAGGCTGGGGCTGGGGGTTGGTGGTGGGAGGGGGGTGGGGGGTGGTCAGCACTGGTCTATTGGTTTTTGAAGTATAGTTTTCCAGCTGAGAGACCAAGATGAGTAGATGTAATGTTGATGTGCTGATGTTATCATTGTTGACCATAATGGAAAACCTCAAACATAGACCAAATAGTTTTTACAAGCATTCAAAATTAATAAATTCAGTAATCTCTTCGAAACAAATCACCTTCGCATTGGGTGGCTGCAGTGGCGCCCTGCTGTCTGGTATAAGTGCCCGAGGAACAACTCTTGCACTGGTTCTGGAACTTCCGATCCTGGTATTGACCACGGGGGCAAAGATCACATCCGTCTCCAGTGGCGTTGATGCGACTGCCCTCCACGCATGCGCCTGTAAGAAGAGAGCGGAACCACACGTCATCAACACACACACACACACACACACACACACACACACACACACACACACACACACACAAACATTCCCAAGAAAAGAAGGAGGTTCTACTACAAGGGGGAAAATGTGGCTGAGTTTGCAGTCACTACGAATAACGACTAAAAGAAGGAGGTGTGTATAAATGATCAGTTTGTCTGTAAAGTTTACACACTCTGGGTGCAATGATAATAAGGAGTGTACAAACATTTGATTATTTTATTCGCATCGAACGTCAGCACTGGTCTCATGGGAAGTAGAAAGACTGTAGATACTGAGGTGTTCAAATGAATGCGTGGTGTGTTGCATCGCTGCATTCCTTCACGTCAATCCATTTCTGCCGAGCCTTCTGACATTCAGTAAGTCTGAAACAAACCACTACGATCTACTCACGGAGGGTGCAGTTGCTGGAGGAAATGGAGCCGTTGCCAGGGGTGACGTAGTTGGGGTCAGGACAGGCCGTACAGTTACTGAAGGGCTCTACTGCGTTGCTCTTGTAGAAGCCCAATGTACAGGCACGACACCCACCCTGGCCGTCCAGCTCCTGGCCCTCGGGACAGATGGCTGCCAAGCAAGTGAGAAAAGATTATGTTGCAATGGAACGTTCTTCTGAAGGATCTGTTGATCAACATGCCTAACATTATACAGTGCAAAACTCTCTCTCTCTCTCTCTCTCTCTCTCTCTCTCTCTCTCTCTCTCTCTCTCTCTCTCTCTCTCTCTCTCTCTCTCTCTCGGTCCTCTCTATCACATCTCTGTACATGTAACCATTTCTGCTTGGGTCTTTTATAGAAAAAGGTAAGAGAACATCAATGCATGTACGTTTGAGTACAAAACTGAGAGTCTACACACCAACAATCAAGGATGTTGATGCTTAGGCATTAATATTGACTCTTTCACATTGCAGATGCCGAGACACCCTATCGATCCCTTCGTTGTATTCTAATACAGGCAGTTTTGGCGGAGTTTGAGAAAGCATGCTAAGGAGGCTAAATACCGTCCAGCTAGGAGCTGTTTATCACAGTGGATCCAGTCCCAATAATAGAAGATTTTAAAACATATTCCTGTACATGAGCAAGCGGTGCGGTTGTTGCTATAGAAAACTATTCACGTTTATGGTTAATATTTATGTACATGTACAAGACAAATGTCATGGCAAACGGGGCAGAGGAATCTACAAGTCCGTGTGTCCTCACCTTCACACTGGGCTGCAGAAGAGGCCCCGACTTGTCTGGTGTAGTTGCCCACAGAGCAGTTCTTGCACTGGTTCTGGTACCTCACGTCCTGGTAGGTGCCGCGGGGGCAAAGGTCACATCCGTCTCCAGTGGCGTTGATGCGACTGCCCGCCACGCACGCGCCTGGACGATGACATGTGACGCACTTATGATACCGCTCGGCGTTGCTCAGAAAGCAAAAGCGACAAACCTCTGCGACCAGATGCAGAACTTCAATGATCGAGTCCATACTTGAATGCTAGGAAACCGTCTGCTTTGACTTGTCTCTTACCAGAGTGACAAAATTGTTACTAAAATACAGTAGCAGCGTGCCAACACGAGTTGTATTTGGCATGTTTTTATTGTAGGTCTATCTATCAAAGGAAGCAAGAGCAAAATAGTTCTGTATTGCTGACTTCCACAAGTATAGATTAAAAAGATAATTCTAAGATGTGTGTTACAATTTTTTCGGACCAAGCAATTAATGCCAAGAAAGAATTTCTCCCATATTTCTGACAGTTCTTTATCTTAAAAAATAAAGTCACCACCCAACTTGCTTTGGATACCTTTCACTTGTTCACGTGACACTTCGTTTCCAAATAAACTCACGGAGGGTGCAGTTGCTGGAGGAGATGGAACTGTTGCCAGGGGTGACGTAGTTGGAGTCAGGACAGGCGGTACAGTTACTGAAGGGCTCTACTGCGTTGCTCTTGTAGAAGCCCACTGTACAGGCACGACATCCACTCTGGCCGACCAGCTCCTGGCCCTCGGGACAGAAAGCTGCCAAGCAAGTGAGATACATGCCATTTCAGTAATGCGTCTTCATGAACCAACAAGCCTCCATTTCTTGTACTTGAAACATAGCTCTCTCTCTCTCTCTCTCTCTCTCTCTCTCTCTCTCTCTCTCTCTCTCCCTCCCCCCCCCTCTCTCTCTCTCTCTCTCTCTCTCTCTCTCTCTTAACATTTGGATGTTTAGAGAACTTTTTTTTTGTATATGTCATTGTAGTTACTTCAAGTTTCATATATACATTTTGCTTCTCTGGTACACTATCTACCCATTTTAGTATGTTTAAGAAATTGTTCATGTATAATTCTTGCGATGATTATACTGAGTCTCTCTCTCTCTCTCTCTCTCTCTCTCTCTCTCTCTCTCTCTCTCTCTCTCTCTCTCTCTCTCTCTCTCTCTCTCTCTCTATCTCCCCCTCCCTCCCTTCCCTCCCTCCCTCCCTCCCTCCCTCCCTCCTCCCTCCCTCCCTCCCTCCCTCCCCTCTCCCCCTCCCTCCCTCTCCCCCACCCTCTCTCTCCCACCCACCCCACCCTCTTACTGTCATTCTCTCTTCCCTTCCTCCCCCTTCCCCCAGCTCCTATTTTGCCTCAAGGGCTGAATGTAAGAAAGGCACTACTGCCCAATACACTACCCTTGTAAAATAAAGTTCATTCTCTCTCTCTCTCTCTCTCTCTCTCTCTCTCTCTCCTCCACCCACCCACCCTCTTCTCTCCTCTCTCTCTCTCTCTCTCTCTCTCTCTCTCTCTCTCTCTCTCTCTCTCTCTCTCCCCCCTCCACTCTCTCTCTCTCTCTCTCTCTCTCTCTCTCTTTCCTCCACTCTCTCTCTCTCTCTCCACACCGTAAAACCTGTCAATCAAACAGAGCTTTTGTTGTTATGGGTAGTCCATTCAACTCACTACGTTTTGCATATCTATGCGACTTGCCTTTTAATTGCATTCTACAGTTACAACTAGCGACCTCGGGAGCAAGAGGATATTAAAATTACAAGAGGAAGATATGTCTCTTCGTGATCTTATGTCACAAAGACGCACGTGAGCAAACATACATTAGAGGGAACAGATGAGTACACTTTCAGTTAAAACAATCATAGGAAAGCCAGAGGATGAATTTGACAAATAATAACTTAACGTAACATAACAAGGCATGGCACGACATAACATCAAATGACATCATATTGCACGACATGACACTCCACATCAAAGCAATGGCACAACAAACCCAACAAGTACTAAAACTAACCTATCCTAACCTTACGCAGTGTAACGTAACGTAACATAACATAACGTAAGGTAAACATGGCATATATTGAAGATTTGAAAAGAAACCGGAAACATTGACATGGAGAGCAATGAAAAAGCACTTTTAAGACTTTATTTTGGGGGGAAAACTGTTATTATATTACGTACAACTTGTTCGTGTCTAGAAAATTCATTCGCATGTCCCAGAGCCTTTTCTCACCTTCACAGCGCGAGACAGAAGTGGCATTGTTCTGTCTGGTGTAAGTTCCCGCAGAACAGTTCTTGCACTCGCTCTGGTACTTCTGGTCCTGGTAGGTGCCGCGGGGGCAAAGGTCACACCCGTTTCCAGCGGCGTTGATGCGGCTGCCCTCTACGCATGCGCCTGCAGAGACATTGGTATTTGTCTCTAAACTGCATATGAGGAATCAAATGGTATTCAACTATTGAGTCTTCCCTCATAAGCTTTATCATCCTTGGCTAAATAGACAAGTATGAACGTTCCTTCTGGTGCGTGAAGTGTGCATTTCTGCGAGTAGTCAATACTCAGAATTTGATTCACGTTTCATGATTCACATGATACATGATTCACAATTCAAGATATCTTATAGATTCAAATATGATTAGTTTTCGTGATGGGTTTAAAAAGCCGAATACCTTTAACATGGAAAATAAACCACATTGCCATCTTATATTCCCAGCACGTATACAAACGCGAGTACCTTTCATTGAATAACGTCTCGCTATTTTATGGACTAACATTTGGCAAAGAATACAACCGTTTGTTCAGAAGATATCAAACAAACGACAGCAATCGACCAACATCTCTGATATTTAACAACACAGTTAACCCTTCGCAGCACCGCCCTTCGCGTACATCGCCAGCCAGTCGATGTGCGTGTATTTGCCATGCAGTTCCCCAATGGCTCTTGCGGGCAGCAATTTTTCTATAGACAGGCGGACGTGGTGAGAAATAGACAGTGCTCAAGCTCCGGGAACAAAAGCCGCCGCAACGATCAACACGTGTGCGTCGGGTGCGTGTAGATCTGACGACCATGTATAATCAGTTGTCATCGTCGGCTGCATTTTATGGCTGCAGTTTTCAACAGTGTGAAATACCTCAGTAGAGTACTGTTCTGTCTCAGATTCGGCTATAGTCGGAGGGATGCGAGGGACTGATAGCATTCGAGTAAACATTTCAAGAGGCGATCTACTCACGGACGGTGCAGTTGCTGGAGGAGATGGAGCCGTTGCCAGGGGTGACGTAGTTGGGGTCAGGACAGGCCGTACAGTTACTGAAGGGCTCTACTGCGTTGCTCTTGTAGAAGCCCACTGTACAGGCACGACATCCATCCTGGCCGTCCAGCTCTTGGCCCTCGGGGCAGAAAGCTGCATCAAAAATAGTGGTATGTGGGTCTGGGGTGACAGGTAGGTTATTCAGTTAACCCTTGCTGTCACAGGCATTTACATTTTCTCTCCTGACTTAATGAGGAAAAGAAAACATGAACATAGAAGCGTCAGACATGCAAACATGACCATTTTGTTGCATAGTTTTCGCAGTTCACAATTTTTCTTGCAGTGAACTTTTCAGTTTCTTTAACTTTATGCAAACAAATTAAAACATCCGTTTTGATGGGAATCATTTTGAAGCTTTCGTAAAAGTTCAATATGTTTTTTCGAGCATAATTTGTTTTACAAGATTATTTTCACTATGTCCCCCCCCCCTTTTGTATTTGTAATTTTAACATTCTTGTTCATTTGCTTTGTCATATAATCGTTTATCACTGTCCACACCCTTTTCGAGAATGGGCATTCTACAAATAAATGCTTAATTATTTCATCACATTTTATTTAGTAGGTCATTAATTAACAATATCCTATGAGTAATTCTGACCTGAAAGAAACTCAGTTTAATGTCCGTAATCTTTTTCAAAAGACAGTAATAAGATGCTCAGTAAAAATATTCACCACAAGGGTACGATTCATTGCATTTGTTGTAACCTGCAAGTCTTATTATATTTCTGATCAGAATTTCATTACTCATTTTGGCTCTTGCATTACGCCCACGTAATGGAAAAAAATCTTTTTCTATTTGTATTAACTTCCAAGCCGGATTATTTTATCCTAAGTTTTTCCTTCCACTGCTTCGGCATAATTCTTTGAAGTTTTGCGTAGCTTAAAAAGATTTTGTGTCAATTTGTCATATATCAGGAATGTACTGTTGTTATCTACTATGTCTCTTATACCAATTTATGCCTTGGGGAAACCATTTCATATTAAAAAACTGTCTCATATCTTTGTCGCACCAGAACGGTTGGTTGAATGGGTGCAGGACGTTACGCCCCTTTTGCCTGAATGCCCCGTGCCTGGATTAGGGTTAGGGTTAGGGTTAGGGTTAGGGTTAGGGGCACGGGGCATTCAGGCAAAAGGGGCGTAACGTCCAGGATCCCTTAAAGTTATGAACGGTTTATGGTGGCCGGTTGCATGTGGACTTGCCTTTGCAGAGGCCAGCTGAAGCGGCGCCCAGCTCTCTGGTGTAAGTACCCACAGAGCAGTTCTTGCATTCGCTCTTGTATTTTTCGTCCTGATACGTTCCACGAGGGCAACGATCACATCCGTCTCTGGTGGCGTTGATTTTGGTGCCCTCCTTACAGGACACTGAAACATAACAATAATCATGACAATGATTGTACAAACAACGATAATGATGATAATGATCATGATGTTGACAAGGCAACATTACTACATATAGAGCCCACTAATCGGCCCTAAAAAGTTGAGCAGCACACATCGAAAAGGCACACCTTTGCATACTTAAAAGAGTTCTCCTTTACGTCGAAATATATTGAATCCCAACAGATGCAATTTAAAAGATCATAGCATTCCATTATTCGCGGTCGATACGAGAAAACCGGTTTCTTTCGTGTTATTACAGACAATGAAGATGCCCCTTAAAAAACGAAAAACCTGTAACTAAATCAGGGACGAGTTTTTGCAACTCGTTGCGTTGTTGCTACTTACACACGGTGCAGTTGTCTCGGGAGATGGAGCTGTTGCTAGGGGTGACGTAGTCCATGTTTGGACACCGGGTGCAGTTGCTGAAGGGTTCGGGGTCGTTGCCCTTGAAGAATCCCACCTCACAGACCCGACAGCCACCCTGGCCGACCAGCTCCTGGCCCGGCGGGCAGAAGACTACGAGGCGGATGACATGTCATTAAGTATGGGTTTTTTCTGTTGCTTGTGAAAAGGCCAGGTAACCAAGCAAAAACAAAACGTATATAAACGCAGTGAAGGGCTAACAAGCAAAATGACTATGACTCGTGGGCACCGGGTTTCGGAGTCTCTTCTCATACATCGCCCCTTGTAGGTTGGGGGTAAGAATAGGTTCACTGCGTCTCCCTTCGCGATTCGTAAGGTGCGAATATCTAGGGACATCGTGACTTGATTTGCGCTTATTGGAAAAACTATTATAATGATTTTCAAGATAATTGGTCTTACATAGCCCACAAAGGCTGATAGGTCGTAAGCCTCCATTCAGTCAGTCATTGGAATTGGCACTAGACACTATCAGAAGTCTACAATCATATATACATCAATATTTCGTCATCTCTGGCCACTGTGTGGTTTGGGAGTAGGAATTGACCCACGACGTCTTTGCAATTCGTGTAGGCTCTCCATGCGGAACTTTCTGGTTGAGTGTTCCCGAGTTGGACTTTTACGGAGTGTGTCATGTCAGTCTTCCACATTTTTTTTAAAGATTCCATTGCTGTGATGCAATTTCTAAAATATGTTTGTCATCGCCTTTGAGTTCCGTCTTTGCCGTCTTTTCGATATTTCTTTTTTTACTACTTCTGAGGTAATCTTTTACTCAATATTTTCATTTCGTGGAATCACTTATTTCATTTTTAACGTTTTGTCCTTGTATAGCCTACGAGACCAAAAAACCCTTAAACTTAATTCATCGATCCACCCACCCACCCACCCACCCATCGACCCACCCACCCACCATCCATCCATCCATCCACTCACCCACCCACTCACCCGCCCACCCACCCACCCACCCACCCATCCATCCATCTATCCATCCATCCATCCATCCATCCATCCACCCACCCACCCATCCATCCATCCATCCATCCATCCATCCATCCATCCATCCATCCATCCATCCATCCATCCATCCATCCATCCATCCATCCATCCATCCATCCATCCATCCATCCATCCATCCATCCATCCATCCATCCATCCAATTATCAGACATTGACTTGCGGTTGCAGTCTGTCCGTTCTCGGCACTTTAATTTACTCGAGCCCCATACAGGCATCAGTATTTCTGCACAAAAAAGAAACGGCGTAGAGAGCTTGGCAAACATGAATGGTCAGAGGCGCTGCATGAATATATACTGTACCAACCTTCGCAGTCCGTTGCAGATTTTGCACCATTTCGTCTGGTGTAGGTGCCCGCAGAGCAGTTCTTGCACTCGCTCTGGTACTTCTGGTCCTGGAAGGTGCCGCGGGGGCAAAGGTCACACCCGTCTCCAGTGGCGTTGATTTTCGTGCCCTCCTGGCAGGACACTGCAAAAACATTGGGTCTGGAAAATTCGTTCTAGAAAATGGTGGAATCCCCAGAGGAGGCTGGCAATGATAAAAGGGCCACCCCGGATTTTTCCATTGCTCCAGTATCCTATAATTATACATGTACATATATACGGCCTAATCCGATTCTCCATTCCCTTCACACTTCTGCAGTTCTCTTGGTCATTCTTTTGTTATTTCTTTGTCCACAGGTACGCCATTGCTTGAAAGGAAATGGGGTCTAATTTGTCTTCCTGGATTCTGGATACCCAGAATCGATTTTGCAGGTAAAATATACATGCCTTCTATCTCTACACTCGGGAGCCACTGGCAATACCGAAGACTGTCGTATGCAGTATGCGAATTGGTATTTCGTGCAGCCTTGTTTTCGAGATAGTGGGCCTGAGACTGCCTTTAATCCTGCATATGAGTTTTCTACATTGTACAACCAGCAGGAGCTTTTGAAGCTTCATTTGGAAGGTAGAAATGCCACTAATGCAGAAACATATACTTAATTGATCACTCTCATTCATCGAGAGACAGTTTGCTGGACTTGAAGTGGGTTGACATACATCAATTGTTGCAACAATCCATACACTTTTGCGAGATGATTCCACACTGATGGTCGGAAATGGCGGCGGACTGACAAATAAATGAATAATACAGAATTTATTATTCTAGTTGGGTTTAAAATGATGTTAAAACATCCAGTAAAGTGTTTCTTTTTTGTAATCTTCATATGACAATGAAATTCGTTTTAAAATAATTAATTATCCAAGAGCAAGGAACTTACATTTTGGACACATAGACACAAAGTGGAGGGGGTTGGGGTTGGGGGTGCTTCAGGGGCGGGGGAAAGGGGAAAGAAGGACGGGTGTATGGAAAGAAGAGCATTCGCCTTAGACACCGCGGTCTACCCAGTAGAAGGAAGAGTGACCATCTTTTCATGTGTGTATGTAAATTGTCGTTTCGGAATGCTAATCGTTCTTCTATCTTCTGTGGCTTGAAGGACGTTTTTAAAAGCATATATACTTACTTTGTAATTGAAGCATTCAGCATTAAACCTGTACAGTTTGCCACCGAATACTATTAGAATATTCTCTTTGGAAATAGAATTTCCATCATATGGCAGTTTTCCTAAAGGTATGTTTCGAGCTTTAAGATAAAAAGAAGAACGAAACAAACACACTGCGACGTAGTATTTACTATGTCAGACAATAGCTCCCACTCACCAATGATGTTTCCTCGACTGCCTGATTAAAAAAACTCACTCCTGGACTCGAAGGCCGGCTACTATCTAAATGAAAGTGGGCACTGGCAGTTCAGACTAAAGCTTTGTGGCACTACTCACACACGGTACAGTTGTCCCGGGAGATGGAGCTGTTGCTAGGGGTGACGTAGTCCATATTTGGACACCGGGTGCAGTTGCTGAAGGGCTCGGGGTTGTTGCCCTTGAAGAATCCCACCTCACAGACCCGACAGCCACCCTGGCCGACCAGCTCCTGGCCCGGCGGGCAGAAGACTGAAAAGGAAAGAGAGAGAGACTGAATAATGTTGGCTACCATCGTGTCTTCGAAGAAATTATTTCTTTCAGCTAAATTCCACATCTCGCAGTTTCCCGATAACCACAGAATAAAATACTCACATGCGCCGACGGTCGTATCGCGTGTGTTCAATAGCGGTCAAAATGTGATTTTTTTTCTTTTTGTGCGGACGCAAAATCCTTGTTCACCTATTCTTTCGCTAGAACATCGCCAATTTTTTCCGTACTGGACAAGTTTGCTGTGTAGGTTGAGTAGTTTTCTGCCAACCTCCCTTTTCACATTTCGGACGCCGGCCAAAAACTGAGCGAGATTGGCGAGAAGACGAATCTGTGATGGAGGGCGGAAGAGGTGCTTCTTGAGGATTCCTCGGGCGGTCTTCCAAAACGTACTAAAGAATGTATAACAGTGCATGTAGAAGGATTGAGGGCATGGATTGTATACATTCTATAGAAACTTTTTCGTTTTTTCGATCGTGAGCTTAGTGACGACTCGTCAGATGTAAAAAGCAGCGTCTTTATTCCGACTCAGGAGTAAAGGGTGAGTGGAAATATTGACTCGGCACAATGCTCAGCTTCCATGCAAGTTCTTCCCAAGACAAAGTCCCTGCGCGATTTGTAAGATGCGAAATACTAGGGACCACGTGACTTCATTTGCGATTACTATAAACTATTCCAATGGTTGTCGTGGTTAATTAATGACCTCATGCACCATACCAAGGCTGATAGGCCGTGAAAACCCATCCATCGCAAGGGAAAGTGGGATGATTTTGATTCTGATGAAGGATTTGACAATCTGAGAGGAGCCTTGCTCAGTGTGCACTCGACACGACTGAGAATGAGACTGAAGTCGGCGAAATGGCCGATCAACGAGTCTTTGAAATGGATTGTGAGAACGAGGAAAATGTGGGACATGCCCGAAAAACTGGCAAATATTCATCCGTTCCGGTAAACTGCATCGTGGAATTCTACACAAACTTCGACTTTTATGGGTTGGTACTCATTCATGTTTCTAATGAAGGATGTGTGTCGTGAATCTGAAAATTTAAGTCCAACTTTGACTCTTTGAAAAAATATTTATTAGATAAGTCACTACATATTTTCTAGCAGAATTGGCAAAGATAAAAACAGTTCATGCTGGCATACTCGAAAGAGCAGACATTATTTCGTACGAGTGCAACGGAAATGTATGAAAACTTCAACTGGAATTCTAACTTGTAGTAAAATAATCTGTGCGTATCAACACTTATAATTAACATAAAATCATCACGAAAGACTCCCCAAATCCCTAACTTGAGTCCCTACCTTCACAGCGCGAGACAGAAGTGGCATTGTTCTGTCTGGTGTAAGTTCCCGCAGAACAGTTCTTGCACTCGCTCTGGTACTTCTGGTCCTGGTAGGTGCCGCGGGGGCAAAGGTCACACCCGTCTCCAGTGGCGTTGATGCGACTGCCCTCTACGCAGGCTCCTGAAATGGAAGAGTGCACTATCAGGCTTTTGTAGAGTCGATCTAATTGAAGAACTGGGTACAATGCCATGGTCAACTCCAAAGACCAAGTGTCGAATATTAGCGAGAACACTCAATGTAGTACTGCAGGTTTCTGTCAGAGGGCAGGCACCATTCGCAACGGACATTTTCTCCAATCCAACCCAAAATAAAATGCTGTTTACATTATATATTTCATACTAATATGGTACAAAAAACAAACACACAGGAAGCCAGATCCACAGGGAATTGGAAAACCCGCATTAACAAGGATCAGTTTGTCGTCGCAAGTGAAACAGAAGACGGGCATGCCAAGTTCGAAAGTAATAACGAATGAAAATATGACCTGATCCAGCGAAAGGCACATAATGCAGGGTTTGAAAATTGTTAGGGCTATTGATATCATGAAAATCTGCATGACTAAAGCTTTGATTTGGTGTAAGAGTGATAGAAATCGGATAATTAATAATAAAGTCATAGCAGTCAACTATCCACAAATTCGTCGAAAAACGGCCATTGAAAGTGAGAGGGGCAGTGGGTGTTTAAAACTTCCTCAGCAACAGAGGTCTAAAGGGTTTTATAAAAGCATTTTGGACAAGGATTAATGTGAGAGAACAGAGCAAGCATTGAATTGACTGATGATTCCAGAATTACGTCATAGGCACCAGTTACGATGCCTAGGAGATTCATATCTTCGCATTGATATTTTTCAGATCATATGGAAAATTAAGCATTTCTTTGAATATATTAGTTATACCTTTTTTATACTTTAATTATCTTCAACATTCTCGGAGATGTCGAGAAAATGTTCCTGTTGCAAGAAAGGGGGAAAACTCAATTCCGACAAAAATCGGGTCATAACCTTCATTCGTGTTTTTGGGGGGCTTTGCTTCAGAGACTACATGTATGCATGCCAGATCAGGCCACATATATTCAATTTTTGCTCAAAATTCTTCCTCATGCATGTCCATTAACCAAAAAAGTAAGCTTTATCCTCATTGTTGATGATGAAAACGTGAATCGTACTCATTGTTGTATCTCTTTATATAACGAAAATTCATTTAGCTCCTCAAAGCAATTGTACAAACTGCATCACATAATTCAATATAACACTACCCATTATTATACAACACGAAAACTTTTTTATGAAAACTTATTAGGACAACTGCCTGATTATGACAGCAAACCCTACCCCGAACCCCCCGCCCCTCAGGATTACACTCTCCCGTCTGAACTGATAATATAACAGGACCAAAAAAATCTGCACCAACATTCTTCCTTCCGAGAATAACTCAAACACGAAATGAAAATAATCGCCGCTGCAGAACGCAGCACGTGAGCCGCCCATTGTCAGATGTCATGGTTTCTAAGCACTTCAAAGGCTTGTGGTCGATCTCCAGAACACACTCCAGACCATACAGCCGCCCATTGTCAGATGTCATGGTTTCTAAGCACTTCAAAGGCTTGTGGTCGATCTCCAGAACACACTCCAGACCATACAGGTACATGCAGTTTTCCAAGTGCCCAGATAATGGCAAGACATTCTTTCTCAACAGTGATATAACGAGTTTTAGCATCAAGAAGTTTCTGACTGATGAACAAACACGGTCTTACATGGATCTGCCAGTATGTCTTGGGCAAATCAAACTTGCTCAGGAATTAGGCACCTTTCAACTGCATGAAAAGTTGTGCTCGATATTTGGCATCGGCTCAGCATCAAAGACAACATGCTTGTTGATCCGTCGGAAATCAACACTCAACCTTGCCTTCCATCTCTCTTTTGCACAACGACTGTGGGTGAATTATAGGGAGAAATAGCTGGTTCAGTAATTCCTAACTGTAACATCTTTTTACACTGCAGGTAATATACCTTGAACGTACTGCGGTACTTTTTTCCTCTCGGCACAAAAGGTAGCCATGCAACACCTATCTTTGCTCTTTACCGAAATCATCTGTGAATTGGCAATTAGAATAGATTCATCGCGTCTCCTTTTGCAATTTGTGTATTGCGAAAAACTAGGGAAATCAAGACATAATGGCTCGTATTCTAACAAGCCTTAGTGATTTTATAATCATTTGCTTCAAATAGCCTACAAAGGCAGACAGGCCTTAAAACGACACCTTCATCATTAATCATAGAAAGAAGGACAACCAGCTACACACAGATAAACAAAGCCACTATCTACTCACGGAGGGTGCAGTTGCTGGAGGAGACGGAGCCATTGCCAGGGGTGACGTAGTTGGGGTTAGGACAGGCCGTACAGTTACTGAAGGGCTCTACTGCGTTGCTCTTGTAGAAGCCCACTGGACAGACACGGCACCCACGCTGGCCGTCCAGCTCTTGGCCCTCGGGGCAGATGGCTGCCAAGCAAGTGAGGAAAAAAAGTTAAAGTTTAGTATTCTGCTAGATTCCCTCTGTCGCATGGAAAATGCTGACAATTAAGTGGTAAGAGTAGAAGTCAGTTGAATGTTTGCGAATGTGCTGGGTCAGTGGATTTGCCAGGTGAAGTGCGAGGTCCAGTCGTAAAATAATAGAACAGAAGGTTCTGGATTCAGCCGTGGTTGCTAAGGCTATGTAATTGATCAGTAGAGGGTAGTTTAACTATTGGTCCAATTGCGAGGCAGCTTGAATTCTGCTGACAGGGCAAGCGTCACCTCGTGATTGGATGATTAGGGCGTGATGAGGCCACGTAGGCGTTGTCACCATGAATATTCTCATTGGCTTGGAGAGGACACGTCATATATTTTTTCCCGCTGCTGAGTGACGTCAGTCATAAGTCTGTTAGAGACGAAGCAAGACGTACTGTGGGTACGCTCTTGGGGCCGCCCGTGCCTCGGCACGCGGCGAGGCCAATGACTCAAGCTAGGTGCAGGGACAGGTGTCCAGCTAGCACTAGCTATGGCTCGGGGAGAGAGCCAGCGCTGTTCTAGGAGTTCAGCGTATGCACGGCCTGTGATTTTTGAGGTGAGCGTCCTTTTGATAGTAACCGTTTAACGCGTGTATGTGTGTGTGCACGTGGAGAGAACACCGGTTATGTTAAATGATTTGATTCGTTTGAATTCTTGATAATGCTACCGTGTGGGGTGAGCGATTAGTTAAATACATCGTAAGTGGGGATGTTTAACGACTTATGTTCAATGAATGTTAGTCACTGGGTCTTGTATGACGCGGGGGAGCGTCTCTAAAGTATTCTCTGCATAATGGTGTGCGAGAGGGATGTAAGGCTGTTTCTGCATATGTGATACTGATAGTGACGGTTGCGTACTATTTACTTGCAGGCCTATTAAACTACAACTACTACAGAACTGTGAGGGAATGAGAACTGTACGGAGTACCGAAATGGATGTGGTATTCTATTTTTTCCCCATGGGAGTCCGGGACTTCGCTAAGTAGTGCGTGTACTACTTTCTCCACTCTGTGTACTTAACAATGGTTGTTGAGCTGGTAATTGTGCTTGGAGGCGCATTACTCTTGGAAACGTGGAGAGCTTTGGAACAGTGTCTCACGTTTAGTGCGAATTGGTCGTCGGTGCTCAACAGTCCCAGGAGTGTTCTGTTGGAGCGTGGTTCCTATACCACATGTAAAGTTTTCTGGTGGAGAGAGAACCGTAACAGGTCGGGTGCACCTGTGTATCATCTATGGTAGCTGTTGCTGCCCGCTCCTTGTCGTGATGTCCGGCGCTGTGGAACGCGGCGTCGCTGTCGGTCTACTTTGAAGTCCAGTCATCGCCTGGGGTACGATTATCCTACGTACTATCTCGGGGAGAAGAACCGGAGCCGAGCGTGTCATGGTGACACGAGGATTGGGGAGAGACGGATCTCTGCTCCAGGACTGTCAGCTGTAGCAGACGAGACGGGAGGATGGATGCGCGTGGACAGTCCAGTGTCCACGCATGAGCTTGTCAGCGGTGGCAAGGCTCAGGACTCAGAGCAGACGGATATATATGTGTGTGAAGATTCTTTGGGACAGCCCGGGTAAGGTGTCTTATCTTCTATATTTCCGTAATCACGCGGTGATTGTTATAAGAACTTGGTCAGAATGCTTGGCGCGAGGCCAAATCAGTAATTATCTCTTAACTAAGTAACGTGCATAATCATACAGCGGAGGTCAAGGAGGACACTTCTGTAATTCCTCGTCGAGTGTACGAGCGAACTGTGTGAGAGTGAGCTGAGGCTACTCTGGGGCTTTGGACGTCGCCATTATTGCCGTAATTCCTCGGTTGGGTATGCGAGTGAATTGTAAGTGAGTGAGCATGGAGCTACTCGTGGGACTTTCTGGGAGAGTCGCCATTTACTACTTAGAATTAATGTGAGGTGTACTGACTGTCAAGTTGCTTTTGCTCTGAGAGAAACTCGTCTGGTAAGAGGGTTTAACGTTTACTGTCGAAAGACAGGCTTTAGAACGGCGTTCGGCGCCTTGTCATTAATTGTAGGTTGCGGGTCGTGTACCGGCCAACTGGGCGCGTGCTCTGATTGGTCGGCACAGCCCTCAGTTCCAAGAAGCTTCTGCGAAGCCACGCCTGTGAATGAGACGTGTGCTCTCGCTCCATTGAGCTTGTGTGAAGATATGGAGTACTATGGGTTGTGATGGTATTGTACTTGTATATTGTTGGGGAACCATGGTGGGGATGGGATTTATTTTACAACTTTTATGTCATGATTAAACTTGTTATTTAGAAAAACAAAATTTTGCTCCTCAGTGTCTCATTATTTTGTTGTTTTAGTATCTTTTTCTATTATTTATGTATTTATTTTATTATCAGTTGTAGGAAAGCGGTAACTGGGGTTTTGGGTTTAATGAAAACCCCCTTTAACCGCCACACCCTCTAAGAGTAAACGGGTAAAACGGAAAAGAGAAGCATATGGCCAGAGATCCTCAATGCTGGAACCCGTGGCTGCTCAGCAAGGGTTTGCCCCAATCAGGCCCCCTGTGAGTTGGGGGTCAGAATAGACCCACTGCGTCTCCCTAAGCGATTCGTCAGATGTCAGTTACTAGGGAAATCGTGACTTGATTAGCACTTACTCTAGATTTCTCTAGTGATTTGTGTGCTCAGCGGACTTAAATAACCTACAGAGGCTGATAGGCCACAAAACTCCTTCACTCCATCCATCCTCCCACCCACTCACCCATTCATCCATCCATCCATCCATCCATCCATCCCATCCCATCCATCCATCCACCCAACCACCCACTCCCCCATCCATCCATTTATCCATGCCCCAGTCAGCCACAGGGCCTACGTGGAGGCATTGGGACAGGGTCAGATCATTGAGATTCAAATGTGTGTTTGAATCACCTTCCAACACCATTCAAGTATTCAGTGTCGAAGTGACCAATTTTTGGGTCAGTTTCATAAGAAGAGACCGGAATGCCATACAAATGGAGCTCATGCAATGTCACTTAAGCTAACCAGCACAATCAGCCTTTCTACATGTATGACCATTTTCCCTTTCACTGATCCTTTGTTAAAGGTACTGGGGAGGTCTCGTCTTTTAATCCGATGAAAATCTCACAATTTTCTAATACAGCTCATAAACAAAACATATTTCATGTAATTCCAAATACTCAAACTATTCTATCCGCCCATCCAGATGTGGTTCAAAGTATTTGGCGAAGATTTTAAATGGGACGATTCAACATGCCTTACAACATCAATTTTGTTTCTACTGTGGTACATTTACATTTCAATTACGTTACTAGTCACAACGTTTAAATGCTGCCCGTTGAATAGCTAATTCTAATGTAAAATTGGAATATAATTTGTCGAATTAGCGACCATTAATCCATGTCGATGGATTGAATGCGTCACCCTGCCACTTATCATTCTCTTTAAGTTTTTATTAACGATATAGATTTTTTAATGACGAATTCTGTCTGTAATATTTTCAAACATCCTAAATCTGACAATTTCGTGTAAAGTTTACGCCTTTATTATACATTGTGAATTACACTTTCATAACCTTTGCAGTTTCGTTTATTCTAACTTGTTGTAAGAACGTTTCTGAAGTAGAATTTACTTAATCTCTTTGAGATGTATTTTAGCATCATTCGTTAGCCTAAGTTCTTCAGACTGATAGACAGTAAAGCCACATGCATTTATTAATCCATTCATTGTTAACAATAGGCAAATACAAATTGAAAATTTTCTGTAATGTCATCCCGGAATTGTTCACTTCGCTCTGCCGACTTTCCCAGCACGGCTTACCTTCGCACTGGCTGCTGGTGGTGGCGTTGCTGCGCCTGGTGTAGGTGCCCACAGAGCAGTTCTTGCACTCGCTCTGGTACTTTTGGTCTTGGTACTTCCCCCGTGGACAAATTTCACAGCCGTCTCCAGTGTCGTTGATTCGACTTCCCTCCACACAAACGCCTGTTGACAAACGAAAGCACAGTTCCAAACCCAGTTTTCTGTGTTGCAGTATATCAAATGAGTGAATCGACCTTTTTTAAAATCATGAAAGATACTATATAAAGAAGTCTTTGAAGTCCTATCCAATGTTTATCAAGTCAGTTGTGAAGACTGCATGAGTATATTTATACAAGAGTATAGTTGAACATTGAAAAATGGACACCAAGCGATGACGACTCTGTAGTAGTGTACACTTGAACAAGAGCACTAAGAGATTATATCCACAAGGATGTGTCAGGACGAAATATGCACACAAACCCACTCGGACAAAATTTTCAAAACGACGAATCTCTACGTTCAACCTTAGCTATAATCGCTACATCCACTCCAAAGGAGCAAAACCATTAACTCACGGACGGTGCAGTTGCTGGAGGAGATGGAGCTGTTGCCAGGGGTGACGTATTTGGGGTCAGGACAGGCGGTACAGTTACTAAAGGGCTCTACTGCGTTGCTCTTGTAGAAGCCCACTGGACAGACACGACATCCACTCTGGCCGTCCAGCTCCTGGCCCTCGGGGCAGATGGCTGGGGATAAATTTCAGCGATCACTATTTGATGTTTCCTCTTTTAAATGGAATAAATAATGCAGTGTGTGGCATAGAAAACATTGGGAGAGAGATGAAGCTTGATCGTCATTTCATTGGTGTGAAGAAGGTGCTCATGGTAACAAACCCGAATTCTAACATCACTCATTAAGAAAAGTCCGAAATATCAAATGCAGCGGAAATGAAAGGACGTATTGCTCCGAAATTTTCAATGCCATTTTTGCTTTGCACGACCTTGAACCGTTCAACAGCATTTTGGCAAAGCTCACCTTCACAGAGCGACGCAGATGTAGCGTTGTTCTGTCTGGTGAAATTGCCCAAGGGACATTTCTTGCACTCGCTCTGGTACTTCCGGTCCTGGTAGGTGCCGCGGGGGCAAAGGTCACATCCGTCTTCAGTGGCGTTGATGCGACTGCCCTCCACGCATGCGCCTGGAATGCAAACAAGGCATTTCAGTCAAAATATAACAGTTGGTAATACACGGAATGCGCACAGAGCAAAATCGTAAGTTTGTGGTAGGAATTGTACAGTATCCATATAAATGCACGAGCCAATTTCATACAGCGGTGCTCAACGTTAATGTTTCTGCAAGAGTTCGAACAACACAGATATAATAAAGATTTTTAAAAGCCACACATCCTTATTTGTATACAAATTGGGGACTTAAGATGTTTCAAATGTTAATCAAATGTATGCATGTCAACCATCTCACTTTCCTTTAATCCGATAGCAACTGAATCTCGAATAACAAGGAGAGTTATACGCTGCTAAAATGGGAACATTTTACCCAGGAGAAATGAAACATCAGTCAACTACACATATGAACAGACGATCAGCAGTCGCAGTAACACGAGCAGAAACATTACAGTGCATTACCCTTTTACATGTATAAAATCTTCATTTTCATATCCCAACTTTGAGAGGGAGAATTTGTTTTTGCAGAAACTAACACCCGATAAAGCTGCGCATCCATTACATGAAATTCCATTTGATTTATTAATAAAATTATATGTATCGCATGGCTTTCATCTGGATCAACACAGAGCGTTGTACAGAAAAGATCAATACAGTGCCATTAATGATTATGAGGAAAACCCAAATCTCTATCTATCTTCAGAAGGCAAAGTCCACTCACGGACGGTGCAGTTGTCCTGGGAGATGGATCTGTTGCTAGGGGTGACATAGTCCGTGCTTCGACACCGGGTGCAGTTGCTGAAGGGCTCGGGGTCGTTGCCCTTGTAGAATCCCACGTCACAGATCCGACAGCCACCCTGGCCGTCCAGCTCCTGGCCCGGTGGGCAGAAGACTGTTGAGATGAAAGTCAACACGTTATGGCTGCATTCAAAGGGCAAAGACAGGTCCATATACGGGTATCAAACTGTGCTTGGACAATGTAATAATAACAAAATGTAGTTTCTAATCAAGATGGGCCTTCTAATCAAGAATGCTATTTCTAGATCGATGGATAGATCAGCTGAAACGCCGAGTTAGGCTGGCTTGTGGTGTGTTGGTTGATGGGGAAAATAGTTTTTTCCCCTTTGACCTTCTTAACTAATTCCCCTCCCTCGGCCCCTTCCCTCTCCTCCTCCCCCGGCCCCCTCCCTCTCCCCCTCCCCCTCCCTCTCCCCCTCCCCCTTCCCCTCTCCCCCAATGGACTTAAGCATGTGCACGGAAATACATGCATCAGTAAAAGCTGTTCGATTCTGTAAAAGGACAGACACCTGTTTTACAATGACGTACTGCACTCAACCATTTCAAGGCACTTTCTTGCTTCTGGTCACAATACAGAACGCGATGACGTTTTTAAGTCTGACTCCTCTGCTTGGGGGTAAGAACAGACACATCGCGTTCCTTCCGCAATTCGTAAAAGGCAAAAATAAGCTCGAAAATCGAATCTTGACTTGCTCTTGTTCTAACAAGCTCTAGTGGCTTTCGTGATCAATGGCCTTACATAGTTTACAAAAACGGATGGGCCGTGAACATCATCATCATCATCATCATCATCATCATCATCATCATCATCATCATCATCATCATCATCATC